>JAYMTB010000824.1:0-12548 GCA_036897585.1 Francoa sonchifolia
TGTAGAATATGGCAGGGAACATATAGTTAGTAAAATATTCTTCATAGACCAATTGGATTCATCTCTTATAATAGTTGGTTTCCTATTAGGCCATGTATATTGCTATAAGACTAGAACTATAAACTTATTCTGCTTAGTAATATGGTCCATTCTGTAAGGGAGTTTGACTGTTAGTTCGGAGACCGATTAGTGCAGTATTTAGTTTGTAACTTCAACTAAAAATCTTCCCAATATACTTTTTTGATCTAACAAAGGAATTTGTTGAATGAAAAAACAGTTTGTCTAATGCAACTAAAAGTTTTTTTTATTGATGGGAAACTTTTGATAAGGAATGGAATCAACATTAGTATATACAAAAACTAGTATGTAAAAATAAAACTAAGTAAAAATGTTGATTCTATAAGATGAAGAAAACCTTTGCAATTGGAAATATAGATAAATTGTGTAGATGGTGAGTCCCAAATAATGCAAAATTAATCGATTATACTGATGTATGGTGTACGCTTATTCAGCACTTTCTAAACATTTCCTTTCCAATTCCTCTCTATCTGCTTAGTTCTCTGGATTTGCACTAATGTTTTGTGTGTATCCAAGTGTAAAGTTTGAAAGCATCCTCTTACTGTTGAACTTCACTACCAATGGTTTTGATAAAAAAATTGTGTGCTTAGCATCAGTTGTGCTTTTAAATTTTTTGAAATTTCTTCCTCCTGAGATCATTGAATATGTAGGGAGAGAATGGAATTACAAAACAATCTCTCTAGTGCAGTTTTCAAGTTTTTGGGAACTTATCTGGATTTGAATTCTTTTCACATTTCATTCCTCACCAAAGAGTGGTTTCTATATTGGCCTTCATGCTATAATTGAAAGTTATATGAATTGAAATTCCTACTGTTTCTTTAGCATATCGAAATTGTAAGTGTGTGCATCATTGGTTGATTCAAGAATTGACACATGCATGTCATGGAAGACTATTCTTTAAGGCTTTTATGGTATATTTTGCTTCATCATTGTCCTAGATCGATTTCTGAGCCTCTTATCATTAAAGTGGTGTGAGAAAAGACAATCTTTTGAGTTGTCTAGTTATAACTCCACCACATTTATTTTCTGATTATTTATTGTTGTTTTTCTCTCTTCAGAGGCACTGCAAGAAAGACTAAATTCATGGGTATCGAAGACCCAAACGTTTTTTAATGAAGTGACTTTACCAATGGTAAAAACTGGTCAGAGTGAAAAACCAGACCCTGGAAATGTTTTAGACACTCAATACATGGATATATTTATGGCAGAACAGACCATTCATAGTAGAACACCGAATGGCATTCTTTCTTCAGCTGCAATTGTATCTATCGAGCAATTTAGCAGGTACGACCATTCATAGTAGAACACGCAATGTCAGTTTTGTTATTTTGGCTTGGAATCTCATAGTAGAATATGCAATATCATTTCAAGTCATTCATTCAATGATGAAGGAAAGCCTTGATATTGATAAAAATATATCTGTCCCTCACAGGAAAGGTGGTGGAAAAAGCTTAAAGTCATCTAGTGTTCTTAAGCATGTCTTTCTTCTCGAAAATCACACAAATTTCGATATTCAGTGTCTGGTTTCGATTGATTTGATTATATTTTTTTAAGTTTGGACTCTTCTACTTCTCCTATTAGGATTAAGACCCCAAATGGAAACTATTTGAGAAACACCTCATAGATTAATTTAGCATTTAAGACACCTACTTGTATAGAAAATGATTAAAAGAAGTTATGTAAAAATAATAGCGAATGCAGAAAATTGAATTCTTCCATTGTGCGTTAAAACCTTAGATTGTAAACCTATGGCGCTAATGAGATTTTCTTTCACCAGACCATTTATTAGTCATAGGTCGTATGTTGCATGTGGTCCCCACAAAAAAGAAAAATTATAAGATTACCATAGTTAGAGATTTGAAAGGGAAATGACAACTAATACATCTCTGCATCATTCAAATTATGACATTTTTGAAGACAGACAAGGAAATTTATTTTATAGTTGTAGACTGTATATCAGCATTCTTTGAGAATGATTTGTGAGCAGTTTTTGTGGAGAATACATTATGATTAAATGTAGAACTTTTAAGGTATTTTTTCCAGTACAATTAAGGGAGCTTAGACACATAATATTACTCTTTTCAAGAAATTGGTATTATTAACATTCTTCTTTTAATTGGAAAAAAGAATGTCTCATGGCGAAGTTAGTGTAATAATTTTTTTAGAGAATAAGTTTTTTTTCCCATCTTCCCATTATTATTACTTTTATAGAACTTGTCTCTGTGTGGTGATGAGGTTTCTAAAGTAATGGCTGGATAAAACAATGCCATTTTAGCAATTTATTTTGATTATTGTCTAGGGCTTCCTCAGTTCTCTGCTTATCAGACTAATAAAGGAATTGTATTTTGACTTTTGGAACTTAAGATATGCAGGATGAATGGACTGACTGGGAGGAAAATGCAAAAAATATTTAAAGCTCTAGTTCCTGATCACATTTACAATGATGCCCGTAATTTGGTTGAATATTGCTGCTTTAGGTTCTTGTCAAGGGATAGTTCCGAGATACATCCATGCCTCAAGGTTTGTGGACTTTGTAAGTGAATTGCATTTATTTATGCTCTCTTTTTTCTTCATATTGGTTTAGGTAGGCATTTTTGTTTTTGGCGAAGAGCTCACTGGAAATACATAAACAGATGGCTTGGACAGATTGACTAAATCTGCCAAATAAATCAGAAATTCTATATGACTTTCGATAACCATGTGATGCATATTTCCTCAACTTCCCATTTTTCTTTAACCGTTATCACTTCATAGAATCAACATGGATCTTGTGACCTTACTATGTCTCTCTGTGATTACATAAGTATATGATATGGATATAAGAGAAGATCATTTATATAAGGAAATCGATAAGCAAGCACACAAAAAATGTAAATTTGATATCCTATTAGAAAAACAGTTTCTGTGATTAATAAATATTTGAATCTAAATACAGAATATAACAATTAAACCTTTGAGCATAATGAGCCTACTTTGAACTTCAACTGCGTTCACTGAAATTAAACAAGTGTCTAGCCTCTACTGGAATCAGCATAGAAATTCTTGAATGAAGTGATTTATTAAAGAGGCTTTTGAAAATCCTGGAGTTGGTGATAGCTACCTTCATGATTTTTCAGAAATTGGTTCCAATAGAGTAACAACGTTCTTAGATTTGAGAGATTTCTGTATTCGAAATCACAAATTTTAGATTTTCCTTATTTAGACTAATAATTTAAATTGTCTTATTGGAACGGTAAGTCAAGGTTGCAGACTTATGTATGGTAGGCTAAACCTGATTCTTCTTTTGTATTCTAAATAATATGTATGGTTGAAAAATATCTTGCAAAGAGGGTATGATTTCTTTTTAGTTTCTTGATGATTTCAAAATATTTTCAATATTATTTTCTTGTTTTAATGTGTTTTTTTGGATATGTTTCCAAGTGTTTTGGATTCTTTTCTCCTCATTTGGTCATGTAGTAAACTCTCAACATGGAGAAATTTTTAATGAACGGTACAAATTTCTGAGAATTGAAAGTTTTTTGGCCCGTGAAATGAATGACTTATTTGCTGTTATGTACTCATCTTGAAATCTGCTTTAGTATTTGGCATTGTACTAACCCATTGTTTATTGTTTTCTGGACTAACTTTGTTTTAACAGGAACCTGCATTCCAGAGACTGATTTTTATCACAATGCTTGCATGGGAGGATCCTTACTGTGTGGAAAATGATTCACATGCTATTACATCAGAGAAAACTTATTTTCAGGTACTTATTGCCTTACATAACTTTCTTCAGATAATCTTTGAAGACGATAACAAAATTTTACAAAATAATGAAATGTGTATTAGATGTTGGAGTTTATAAAGTCTTTGAGTGGGAGAACATTACAAGCTCAGTTGAACACCACCTCTCATTGCAGCATCATCACCATTGCCACTTCCATCACACTGCCACTGCCATTGGCATTGCAATTGCCACTGGCCAAACACCATGGGCTCTCCACTATGTCAACCACAGTCATTTATTTAATGCTTCATGTATCTGTAGCCCAGTTGTAGTCAATTGGCATTTTTCCAATGATAATATTTATGTGTACATCGCTATATTAGTAGTAGATGGCTCATTGCATCAACAACAAAATAGATACATCACCTCATGTATCTATTTCTCATATGTGGGTCTGGTAGAATATTTTCTTTTTAAACAATCTATAGTATATTTTTGACTTGTGACCTAAATACATTAATTTCTTGTTGTCCTTGAAGAGGAAGCTTGTGGAGGAAGAGGCTTTCATTCGAATAGCCCCTGCTATTTCTGGTGTTGCTGATCGATCCACAGCACATAATCTATTCAAGGCCCTTGCTGGTGATGGACAGGGTGTTTCATTAGCCTTGTGGCTGACTTATATGAACGAACTTCTCAAGTAAGCTTCTGGATTTCCTATTGTTTGTATATTTCTTGGTATTTTTAATAATTCTTTCATGACATAATATTTCCATGTTTAACATGGTTGTGATCATAAAATGAAGATTGATTCTTCTTCATGTTATGTCCAGAAGAATCAATGCCTGAAGTTCCCTTTTTTTTTCTTTCTATGGTAATGAAGTATAAATAAGCTTGATGAAATCCCTGCTAATGTAGGAAAAGATTGTAAAAGATGCTGTTGAAATTATGTATTAAAAGATAGTTCCTTTTTCTGATAAAATCAGTGTCCAAAAAAAACACATGTTCATGAACTGATTGGAAACTGTTGATTGAATAAGTGGGGTTTAAAAAGTGTAGAACATGTCCTTGAGAAGTCAGCAACAGAACCAATTATAAGCACTGTCAGCGATGGATAATTGGGATTCTTGATCATCTGAGTTCTAGTTCATTGAATGTGCTTATGAGGTCAAATTAATTGCTACAAGGACAAGAGTCTCATTCAAAAGGAAAATGTTTAAGAGAAGGCATAAGGGTCTGAATATAACAAAATCCATGGATACCAATTAGGCAGATTGGGAAGCAAGATCTTTATAGCCATTTGTGATAGACGGTTATGTTAATCTCTTTGAGCTCTTTTAGATTGGGAATCTCTCACTCTCTCTTTGACATGACACAACATAATTGAATAGACAAGTTTCAATGTCCCGAAAGATGATACTTCCAAATATGAGGGACTAGTTATATAATTTCTGAAAAATCATAGATGGCTTGTAGAGGTCCATTTTTTTACTAATTTTGTGCTCTCCTCCTCCTTAATTTATTTTTAGTCATTTCATTGAAATAAATGATTTCTCCTAACTTAGAATTGTAGTGTCTCACAAAACGTATATCAATGCCTTGTCTGCACGTATATGCATATTTTTATGATTTTCAAAATCTTTCCCCAATCTTATGCCTTGCTGCTTTTGGTGTAGAGTGCATGAAGGACGGAAATCATACCAAATTCGTGAATTTTCCCAGAATGCGGAGGAGAGAATCTTATGCCTTGGTTCTAGCAGGAAAAGGCCTGTCCTAAAATGGGAAAATAATATGGCATGGCCGGGAAAACTTACTTTAACCAATAAAGCTCTCTATTTCGAGGTATAATAGTTTCTACCATGTTTAGCGATTTTATGTTAATTTACCTTACATCATAATGTACATTCCATCAACACTTATCTTGTAATAAAAGCATCTATAGGTAAGATGAAGGTGCAATTCTACATTTATGCTCAATAAATACCTGATATGAAGTGCACCCTTGTACATGAGGCTCCTACATTGCATAGTATTAGGAATGCTTAAATTTCAAATCGAGGGAATTTCAGTTTTTCTTTGACATGGAATGAAAACTTTGGAATATCATGAGATGTCTGATCAGAAGCAAAGTGCTGCTATGATCTATAACATGCCTAATTGGTATTGGGCAATGAAATGTTAGACGATGCTGCGTACTTGAAGCTGGTATATGCCATTGAGTTTGGCCTATTATATAATTCCGCAGCTTCCTTTGTTGCTATACAATGGAAATTAAAATTAGTAACTTTTGTTTTATAAATTTGACTTTATTGTCTGTAAGTATAGAGGAATATGCACGAGAAAGAATAAATGATTGCTAGTTTTCAACTCTCTCTGTGCAATAATGTACTTTTGGTCCTCACAGTGGTTGTGAATTTTACTATATCTTTTATAACCTATTTGATTTCAATTTATCTTCAGTTCGCTAATTTTTTTTGTTAGAGTGGTAATCTCAAATAATTTATCGTCTCACATCTGTGTTGCAGGCATTTGGCTTGAAAGAGAAGAAGGATACTATTAGAATTGACCTTACAAGACACGGATTACGAGCAGATAAAGCAAAAGTAGGGCCCTTTGGTTCTCTCCTTTTTGACTCTGCTGTTTCAGTCTGCTCTGGTCCCCAGTGAGTATGCTTACAAGTTTCTGTACGTTAAATTGAAATCAAATACTTATACCATTCAAATGCATCCACCATGTGTGATGTAACATCTTGGAAGCCTAGAGCCTTGGTGTTAATCGACTGTCTATGGTCAGATTAGCTAGTGTCCTGGATACATATTTCATACCGGGAGATCATGGGATAGAGCAAAGTTTCTTGGATACTGAGGAGGAAAGACAAATTTAGTTTATTATTTATGTTCATAGTTTCTACGACATTTAGTGATTTAGTGTATAGTTATCTCATTTAATAGGAAGTCTATATAACATTGGCCATTTGTTCTTCTAATTTCCTTTGTATTGATTCTTATACAATAAAACATCATGCAGCAAAATTCATGAAATGTCCTAATAAAAGTAAGCTAGTAAAAGAAAGAGAAAAGAGTAAGGTCAATTGGGCGAGAAATGTTTTTATCATGTTAAGAAGAATTTATATGCCCTAATCTCTTATTTGTTCTTTAAAAGTAAAATTTCTATGAAAAATGATTGTCTCATTACCATTTCCACTCTATGGACTTTCCTCAGTTGAGTTCCTATGGGTTATGTTCACAGTATTGGACAAGTATGTCTGCATGCCAGCTATTGATCCATTCCCAAGTGCATTGACATAATCTATAGCGTAAATTTCATTAGTGTGGGAAAGTGAGCTTCCTAAAAGTCACAATTACCTTGAATAATACCTTTAAATCACAGTCGAATATCCTTTCTGTTTTCACATACTTCATTTAAATATTGTATACCCACCACATTTATAATTTAAAATTTATATTCTTGTTCAGGTTGGAAACATGGGTGCTAGAGTTCGTTGACTTGGGAGGCGAAATGAGGCGAGATGTCTGGCATGCCTTTATAAGTGAAGTTATTTCTGTACACAAGTTTATAAATGAGTATGGACCCGAGAATGGTGATCAATCAGTACATCACGTCTATGGAGCTCACAAAGGGAGGGAAAGAGCTATTCTCAGTTCCACTAATAGTATTGCTAGACTTCAGGCCCTTCAATTTATGCGGAAATTGTTGGATGATCCGACCAAACTTGTTCATTTCTCATATTTACAAAATGCTCCCTATGGTGATGTTGTATGCCAAACTCTAGCTGTGAACTATTGGGGTGGACAATTGGTAACGAAAGTTACAGATTCACGTTCTCAACCAGCTCAAAAGGCAAAGTCTTCGGTTGAAGTATTTGACTACAGTAATCATGTTTTTGACATAGATGGAAGTATTTATTTGCAGAAGTGGATGAGATCTCCATCATGGGCTTCTAGTGATTCCATTACTTTCTGGAAGAACCCTCCTATAAGACAAGGAGTAGTATTAAGTAAAAATCTTGCTGTTGCTGATATGACCCTTGTAGAAAGAGCAGTAGAGACATGCAGACGAAAATACCAGGTGGTTGAAAAAACTCAAGCCACAATTGATGCTGCAATGCTTCAAGGGATACCAAGTAACATTGACCTTTTCAAGGTTGGTATGATTCTTATTATTTCCTTTTCCATATTCCTCTTTCTCTGATAGTTCTTCATATATTCGGGTACAACAGCCATTTAACTACATCATACACTAGCTCCTTCATAATGGCTTTGATCAACAGAATTGATGCATACCCACATATCGTCTTAAAAATCATGTTGTTCTTAAACTTCCACAAACTAGCTCCTCCACTACAATAAAAGAAGACATGAAGATCGTATTTCAAATTTCATGCAGTATCAATGATATTTATTATTTGAATTTGAATTTGTGAACGTTTACAATCAATTATGGATCGGTTCCATTCTCTTTGAAGTAATCAAATTAGTAATCTGCCATTTGTTGTATATATAATGAAACAAAAAATTCTAAAGTAAATGTTGCTATTCAACATTCGTTGGTTAACAAAAATCACTACATAGAAAATTATTTATGGTTAACAAGATTTATGTCTGATCCTTGATCCAATTGGAAAACCAGTTTTTGAAACAATGTTATCTGATCTTTCTTGTGAATATATTTGCAATATTTATCTTATTAAATTCAGCATGGTAGGTTATTCCAAATAGCTAAGTAGCTATAAAAATACCGTAATTGAAGTAATAATACTAGTGACACTGGATATGTGAATTAATCTATTGAAAAGTCCATCACGTAACGATTTGGTACTCATTGTTAGGTGATATTACTTCGAGTTGTTATAGTCATGATATACTGGTGCTGTACTAGTTTTTTTTTTTTTTTTCCCAAACGTTTTTCTCATTTTCCTTGGAGCAGGAACTCATGCTACCTCTGAGTATTAGTGCCAAGAATTTCGAAAAACTTAGGCACTGGGAGGAGCCACACCTGACCATCTTGTTTCTTGCGTCTGCATATGCAATTATTTTCAGGTAAGTGTTGCTTGGAGTAGTTAGTTCATCAACCATTAACTGATAGATGTCTGCCAATTTCAAATGTACAACTTTTCGTTCTCTCAGTTTTCATTCGTCCATTATAGATTTGTTCTTTTCTTTTTTTCTTTTTTTGTTGAACTCTCCTAATTTGAATTTGTGTTTTGGTTTATGATTATATAAGTGGCCATTTCTAAAAGGGTTGAGTGTCAAACTTAATTATGCAAATAGAAAACATTGATAGCTAAAATATGTCGTAAATTTGAGTTATGATCATTTCATAATTTAGTGGAGGCATTAATTGTTCGTTTCTACATGGATGTGAAATTTAAAATTTCATTTATGAATTATCGTCATATGGCTTAGATCAGGAGAACAGATTCATAATTTTATTTATTTAATCAAGATACATGCTTAATAATTGTTTCTATGACTCTCGGCACAAAGAAACTCATACTTGGGTTTGGAAACCCAAGACTTTTATCATCACACCAACATTATTACTTACTCGAGAAGCCGATATAAAATATAACCATCTGTAAATATTACCAACTTTTCAACTCTGATCATACTTGAAGTTGAAACGTTGAATATTCTTTTCAGGAATATGCTGTCGTATGTATTTCCCATATCATTGATGGTTCTAGCAGCAGGAATGCTAACATTAAAGGGACTTAAGGAGCAAGGTCGCCTTGGAAGATATTTTGGAAAAGTTACTATCCATGATCAACCTCCCTCAAATACTATTCAGAAAATCATAGCTGTCAAAGATGCCATGCGCGACGTGGAGAATTTTCTCCAGAATTTAAATGTCACACTTCTAAAAGCACGGACAATTGTTCTTGCGGGTCAACCTCAGGTATGATATCATGACTCTTGAAAATCTATGTGTGCGCATGTCTGATTCTTGATAGATAATTAGCTTTTGTTATGTCTATACCATAATAACGTCAAGGGCCTGTGGCTTGAAATTGTTCCGAGATGTTTAACATATTATGTCACTTTTCACGATTTTCAGATAACAACTGAGGTTTCATTGGTGTTATTATCTTCTGCAACCATTCTTCTTCTAGTTCCTTTCAAGTATATACTTTCATTTTTTCTCTTCGATCTATTTACGCGGGAGCTAAAGTTCCGGAGAGAAATGGTTAAGAAGTTCATAAGTTTATTGAAGGAGCGTTGGGAAACAGTCCCTGCTGCCCCAGTTCTCGTATTACCATTTGAAAGTGACAACTCCAAATCAGCAGATGAAAGTAGCAAAACTACTGAACAACCAAAATCAGATAGAACTCAGAGAGGTGGCCGGTATAGATAAGTTGAATGTATATATTTTCATCTAAAATGTGTAGTTAAGAGATTTTGTATCTAACTCTTCAAATTAAATGGAATCATAGCGAACTTTTGTTGGTCAATCTTTTTTTTAGTAGAAATTGGTAGCTATTGAGCCACAGTCTGGTTCTTCTATTCTTCCCCTGCTGTTGTAATCTTATGAGTTGGTGGTCTCTTTCACTGAATTTTCAGACCTTTAAATTCACGATTTAGGAAGAAAATAGCATATGTCATGGGCAACCATTACTTCTCTTTGGGTTTAATTGATCATGGGTAATGCAAAGCATCATGATCCACCATATCTAAGACTGCTGTTTTACTTGCTATTTGATTCGTAGATTTTCAAAGCAAACATGTGTGGAAGAATTGTAAGATAGATTGTAAATGTAACCATGAAAATGTTGTGTGCTTTTTGTTTTAGTTACTTAAAGTCACCAAAATGATTGAAAGTAATCTTTTCAGCTTTTGGACAAAATTTCCTGAAATTAGCTGATTCAAGATGTTACAATACTCAGTAGGACCATCATATGCATGGGCTATATGCTGCAGGGAAAATTTGTCGGAACCCCTGTATTAGTTTATATGCACACCATGCCCTGCAACATTACTAGATGGCGTCCCTCGGGCAAATAGAGACTTATCTGTTGGATTGGATGTAATGGCAAGCTCTGACGGGCAGCTCTGCCTATAAACTTCCCATCTTTATATTCTGTTTTTTAAGCATTACCAGTCAAGATCAATCTACGACCCGGCTAGTGTAGCAATAATCAGACTTCCCGGAGCTAAATTTGGTGATTGAAATAGATGGCCTATCTGGGAAGTGCCATACCTACCTGTCAGGCAGGTGGTATTATCACTACCTTTGTTCGTCAAATGTCTCTACCTGCCTGCATGTGTTGTTACAGGCCATATAATCTCTCTGCAACTATTACTATTATAATAGGTATGGCATATAATATATGCAACTATACTCTATTATAAGAGTTTTAGCATCTCTCTGCAGCTATTCACTATTAAAATGAAATGGTTGCCTTTGTTTTCCTTGAATAGAGGAGTCGACGGAATAAAAAAATGGAGAACTTTTTGAAACCGAACATCATCATACTTTAATTGACTCTTGAATCGAATATCAAACAAAACAAGGGAATCAAAATACACAATTCTTTACTACAAAAAACATGATAACTAAAACAGAAACAAAACAAACTCTAAATGATTCCAAGGAATCAACCAATTTCATATCATCTCCATTCAATCATCAACAAATAGCACTACATTACATTGAAACAAATCAAAACTAAGACAATTTAGCCTTATCACCATCCACTTTTCTCTTTTTAGCATAATTCTTAACATGAAAATTAACAAAAAGAGCTAAAAGAGAAGCATTAAAAACAGCATTAAAACACCAACCCCAAATCCCACAACAACCCAATCCACTAAAATGGTAATACAACATTAAACCAGACACCAAAAAGCTAAGCACAAATTGCACAATCTGACAATCTGTGACAGCCCTTTTCCACTTCGGCCTCACACCCATTGCACATAACAAGTAATACCAATACATAATCACATGAACAGAAGCATTAGTAATCAAAGCCACAGGAAAAAGTGATTGAGAAGTTTCTAACCATAAATAACACATGATCAACACAGTAGCATGATGGTACACATGGAGAAATGTCAACCGTTGGATTGAATTGGTAATAATGATCAAAAGGGTATCGATGAATTCAAGAATTTTAGAGAGATAAAAGACCTAAGCCCAAAAAAAGAGAGGACCGGATGGTGGGGTATTGGAAGGAAAACAGATGATATGGTGGAGATGAGATGTGTGGTGAGTGATGATGGTGAGGGTACAACCAACGACCATGATCAGAGATAGAAGGAGGAGGATGAGGTTATGGAAGGCTGAGATTGGTTTGGTGAAATTGGGTGAAAAGGAAGGGAGAGGGAGGGAGCGGAGGAGGAAGATGAGAGAGAGATAGGTGATGACAGTGAGGGTGAGGAAGAGTGGTGATGAGCCAATGGTTTGATTATTGGTCCATGAGAAATGGAGAATGGTTGGGTGATTTACTAGCCAGTATTCAAGGGTTGGGAGAATTGGGTTCATGGCGGCGGTTAGTGGAGCAGCGCCACCGTAGATGGTGGTGGTTTTGAGGGATAGAGATTATGGAATTGTGGGGATTTTAACAAGGCCTTTCACCTTCTAGGTGGAGTGTTCCCCTTTTGTTTCTGCATCTATAAAAAATTATCATTTTGTTATTCTTAAAAATTCAAATAATTATAAAATATTACAAAATTAAATTAATTAAATTACCACTTTATTTTTAAAGAATTATCCATGTCTTCTAACCACAACTACGAAAACACAT
>JAYMTB010000825.1:0-12547 GCA_036897585.1 Francoa sonchifolia
TATATATCGTTTTTCCTTTCTCTATGATATTTTTATGGTGCAAATATGTCACTGAATTTAATTTTAGTGAACCAAGCTTATCTTAAGTCAACTAAGAGAGAAATATGGAAATACAAAAGACAATGCATCATTTTCTCAGCATTGGTTGGAAAAGACAACTTTAACAATATACTTGATGGCACAAAAGCAAAAGTAAAAATCCATATTTGGATGAAAAAATTAACACAACATTGAAACATCTCTGTTTAACTAAAAAGTTATGAGTTCAAGTTATTGACCGACTTCTTTCTGTCTATAGAATACTGGGTTTATTGGCATCTTAAGGTGATTTCATGGGTCATATTGTGTTTGCACTCTCTTTTGATTATTGAGAATGACAATATTGCTTAACATGTTATGATAGTAATAGTAGAAGCAATAGCAGCAGCATTAGTAGCAACATTTGCAGTAGTGGTAATTGGAAGAGGTGTTGATGGTAAGTTTTCTAATATGAGTTATTGACTGACTTGTAATGGGTACTTGTCTCTGCTGTTGTTATTGTTGCTTGGGTATAGTGACTCGGGTATTCTTACAGTTGTACATACCACTCTTTCTTTCTCTCTTTATTATTATTATTATTTTTATTTTTTGCTTTATGCCTTTTTAATTTATAGCTAATCATCCATCCTATTTTTTTACCCTATTTTTACAGGCTGCATTTAGAGCTCTAGTTGGCAAGGGTTATCAGACGTTGCAAAGTTTGCTGTTGGATTTTTGCCAATGGCGTCCAAGTGAAGGGCTTCTAAATGCCCTTCTTGACATGCTCGTTGATGGGAAGTTTGATATAAAAGCAAGCCCTAATATAAAGGTGACCAAATGAAAACCTTCTTCTGAAATTTCATATGATTGATTCGAAGGGTTCTTGTTACCTACTTAAGCCAACTTATTCATAGTTGTTAAATTATACTTTTATGCTGAATGGGGTAAACTTGGGTATGCAATTGAAATGCCTGAGTTTCAAGTCTCATTGTACTTTTCTTTATTTGTTTTGACTCAGAATGAAGATGTGATCATACTTTACCTGAGTGTTCTACAGAAGGTTGGTAATTGATGTCCCTTCTATTGTTAATTTTGTGTTTCATTCAGAGTTTCTTTAAATTTCGGAGTTACAATTTCTCTCTATGAAATTATGAACTTGTGGATTCTTGACGTTTTATAACAATCCATATTGTATCATTACTTCCTGTTTTTGTGATTGGGCAGAGCAGTGACTCCTTGCGGCATGATGGGATTATTTTGTTCCAGCAACTACTTAGAGATTCCATCTCCAATCGAGCTTCATGTGTCAAAGCAGGAATGCTGAATTTTCTTCTTGATTGGTTCTCGCTGGAAGAAAATGACAGTATCATTTTCAAAGTTGCTCAATTAATTCAAGTAATTGGTGGGCATAGCATATCTGGGAAGGATATTCGTAAAATGTTTGCCCTACTTCGAAGTGAGAAAATTGGGACGCAGCAACAATACTGCTCTCTGTTGCTGATCAGTGTTTTGTCAATGCTAAATGAGAAAGGACCAACTGCCTTTTTTGATCTCAACGGGAATGATTCTGTAAGTCCTTTTTGCTTCCTTGAATATACTTCTTGCATAAAGATGATTTTTCGTAAATCAATGTGACCCGGCGAGTCGTCACATTGACTATGGTTATAGGCTACAGTTTGGCCTATCTTTTTTGGGTTACAATGCTAGTTTCTCTGTGTTATTAGATATCTATTATATGGAAAACTTAAGCGGGAAATGGAAAAATAAATGTGTCATGATTTGTTGGATATCATTGATAATTGTACAGTTTCGCAGCATAAAGTGTGTTTAGGATGCCTGCTGCATTGTTTCTATGTCATTTTGGTCTATTACTAATTACTTGTTTCCTTGTAAACTCTCACAGGGGATCAGAATTAAAACGCCTGTGCAGTGGCCTCTCAGTAAAGGTTTTTCTTTCTCATGTTGGCTCAGGGTAGAAAACTTCCCCAGAAGTGGAACAATGGCTCTTTTCAGTTTTCTTACTGAAAGTGGAAGAGGATGCTTGGCTGTACTGGGAAAAGAAAAGTTTATTTATGAGGTAAAAAATGCGAGTATCTGTGGAAAGTTACAGCCAGTGCTTTATTCTATGTGAGGAATTTACATCATTTAACCAAGGAGCATACTTTGTTTCAGACATTTGCTAGTTGCATTCCTTGGCTTATATTCTCTTTTTGTTTTCAGGTTTATCACCATAGAAAATAACTGTACTTTCATGTCTTCTGCAGTCAATCAATCTGAAGCGACAGTGTGTACAGCTGCCTGTTAATTTAGACAGAAAAAAATGGCACTTTCTTTGTGTAACTCATAGCATTGGAAGAGCATTTTCTGGTGGTAGCCTGTTGAAGTGTTATGTAGATGGTGTTCTTGTTTCATCTGAAAGATGCAGGTTTGGTGCCAGCTTCAATCTTCCTATAAAGAAGTTTTGGAAGATCATTTTGTTTCCTTAAAATTGATATCGGTTTTTTCATTTTCAGATATGCAAAAGTTACTGAATTATTGACGAGTTGTACAATTGGCACAAGAATTAGTTTGCCACTATACGAAGAAGATCATACTCTGGACAGCATTAAGCTTTCATTTCCTTTTTCTGGTCAGATTGGTCCAATTTACTTGTTCAATGATGCCATTTCTTCAGAACAAGTCAAGGGTATCTATTCTCTAGGACCAAGCTATATGTATTCATTCCTTGATAATGAAGCTGCACCGTTTTATGATAACTCGTTGCCTAGTGGAATTCTTGATGCCAAAGATGGTCTTGCTTCCAAAATAATCATTGGACTTAATGCACAGGTTCTCTTCCTCATTTCATAATAAAACTATTAATTGAGAGAACTTACTTTCTTTTTGGTCATAAAGGAACTCCAGAAAGTTTTTTTTTCCTTCAGGCAAGCGATGGCAGGAAATTGTTCAATGTCTCACCACTGTTCTTGGATCATGCATCAGAAAAGAATTCATTTGAAGCAAATGTGACAGTTGGAACACAATTATGTTCACGGCGGTTGCTACAACAGATAATTTATTGTGTTGGGGGTGTATCTGTGCTATTCCCTCTTATCACCCAGTCTGATAAGTATGAAAGGGAAGAAAGTGGGCAATTTGAACATTCGCTGCTTACACCTATCACAAAAGAGCGTCTGACAGCTGAAGTCATTGAGCTCATAGCTTCTGTATTAGATGAAAATTTAGCAAATCAACAGCAGATGCATCTTCTTTCTGGATTTTCAATATTGGGATTTTTATTGCAATCAGTTCCACCCCAGCAACTTAATATGGAAACACTGTCAGCGTTGAAGCACCTGTTTAATGTTGTCTCGAACTGTGGTATGTATAGTGACCTTACTTGGTTTTCTTTATTTAAGTGGAATATAAATAAATTTTCTATTTCCCTTTTTAATGTTTTTTAGTAGTATTATCTTGGTGTTGAACTACTGATTGGCAAGCTTAAGCTGATCAGTAATGGTTGCAATATTTATATCATGCTCTACACTCCCCCTCATGTATAGGTCGACTTAATCTTAACGGGCTCTACACGTGAACACTAGCATAGGCCTAAGTGACCTTGTGATTTTTTTGGAGCTTATTTTTCATATATACGTGTATATATATAGATACACTATACATATTTATATCTATGCTTCTTTTTGTCTTCAGGATTGGCAGAAGTGCTAGTAAAAAAAGCTATTTCCAGCATATTTCTAAATCCTCTCATATGGCTCTACACAGTTTACAGAGTGCAACGTGAACTATACATGTTTCTCATCCAGCAATTCGATAATGATCCCCGACTGCTTAAGAGTTTGTGCCGACTCCCACGTGTTATTGATATAATAGGTCAATTTTACTGGGATAATGCAAAATCTCGATTTTCTTTTGGAAGCAAACCCCTTGTGCATCCTATTACGCAAAAAATAATTGGAGAGAGACCCGGTAAAGAAGAAATACGTAAAATTCGTCTGCTCTTGTTAAGTCTTGGTGAAATGAGCCTCAGGTAAATTGTGTTCCAGTAGTGTGCATCCTTTCTTCCGAAGCTGTTTACTGTTATCTTTCAATTTTCAACGAATATCTTTTAATATAACAGAATGATGCAGGCAGAATATTACAGCGGCAGATATAAAAGCTCTGATAGCTTTCTTCGAGACAAGTCAGGATATGACATGCATTGAGGATGTTTTACATATGGTTATACGTGCTGTTTCACAAAAATCACTGCTTGCTTCTTTCCTCGAACAAGTGAATTTGATTGGTGGGCCTCACATATTTGTCAATCTTCTTCAGAGGTATAATTTCCTCGTGTAACACATTCAATAGCAGTCTAGGTTTTTTATTATTATTATTTTTTCGAACAGTAGAGCTACATTACCGTAGTCATCTTTTGTTTAGAGATGGACATTGTTTGAGGATGTAGATTTGAACAAAGAGATTATTGTAAAAATCCTTTTACAAGAGATTAGTGTAAAAATGCTTAACTCATTTTTCACAGGGAATTTGAGCCTATCAGGTTGCTTAGTTTGCAATTTGTTGGAAGACTTTTGGTGGGTCTTCCATCTGAAAAGAAAGGACCAAGATTTTTCAATATTTCTGTTGGAAAGTCCAGATCACTTTCAGAAAGCCATAAGAAAAGCATAAGGATGCAACTGATAATACCAGCCATATCAGACAGGTTATTCAGATTTCCACAGACAGATAATCTGTGTGCCACCTTGTTTGATGTTCTTCTTGGTGGGGCTAGCCCAAAACAGGTGATTAACAACATTTCATTTAGCATATAATCATTTTTGATAATTAACTTTTCAGGTGTGAAAAATGTTACGGAATTTACTACGAGACTTCTCAACTTCATTTTGATTTTTCCAGGTCTTACAGAAGCATAACCAACTTGACAGGCAGAGAAGCAAGGGAAATAGTTCTCACTTTTTCCTTCCTCAAACCTTGGTTATCATTTTCAGATTCTTGATTGGGTGTGAGGACGCATTAGCGAGAATGAAAATTATAAGAGATTTACTTGATCTTCTTGATTCAAACCCGTCAAATATTGAAGCCATGATGGTATTAGCAAGGAACTAAATTTCATTTGGAGGGTGTGTTTTTCCAAGTTAAAAATAGGAAATCTTGACTTTTGTTTTTGATAAACAAAAAAAGGAAAAATATTGGAAACTGTTAAGAGCACAAATAAACTTTTGAAAACATTAAATTTACTTCAGTTACAAAGGTAAAAGGATACATGAATGACACAAATCTTTTCTAAGAGCCATTAGCACAATGTCAAACAATTATACATAATGAAAATAATAAGTATCTATGATGATAAAAGCTAAATATTGCTATATTAGTGTAAGAAACTTCATATTTTCAGGGTTCTCAAAGCATTCTTCGATTCTGAGTTTTTAAGTAATTGAGAATCAAGCTATCCTAGGTTTTTCTGTTTCTTTTTCCTAATTTTTTATAGAACATTGTGTAAAAGCTTGATTCTGTGAAATATTGTCGAAAATCTTGAAATTTTGCGAAACAAAACTACTAGAGCTATTTTGTGTGTGACTGATTTTGTAAACCTAAAGATATGAATGGTTTTGAGAAAAAGAAAAATCTAGATCATTTACTATAATTTGCTTATATGATATATAAGCTCTATGAAATATTGTATAACGGGTCGAAACTATACAGGAATATGGGTGGAATGCTTGGTTAAGAGCATTTGTGCAACTTGATGCGTTGAAGGACTATAAGGGCGATTCTCGAAACCATGATGACACAGAAATAACTGAACAAATTCTTTTGAGGAATTTATTTTGTCTTGTTCTTTGTCATTATGTGCATTATATAAAAGGTGGCTGGCAACAGTTAGAAGAGACAGTGAATTTTTTACTTCTGCACTCTGAGCAAGTACGTAAAACCGTGCCACTATGATCATATATAACCTAATTTGTAATTTGTATGATATATTTTACAGTCTGTGTTTGATATTGATTTCCAACAGGATGGGATCTCATACAGATACTTGCTCCGTGATATGTATGAGGATTTGATTCAGAGGCTGGTGGACTTATCATCCGAAGAGAATATATTTGTTACACAACCATGTCGAGACAATGCATTATACCTTCTAAGGCTGGTTGATGAGATGCTTATATCTGAAATTGACTGCAAATTTCCAGTACTCAACTTACCTGAGATATTACAAGTAGGTTTTCTTTTTTGTAAGTGTAGTACCATCATTACCATCAAGTTATTGAGAAACACCCTGTCATTTATAAGAGTAGGAAATGACTTGTATTTTACTTATGTTCTTTATGAGGAGCGACAGAAAGAAAACAATTTTTTATTTTATTCTTTTGCAGTTCCCAGCAAGCAGTTCTGCTTTTTCACTTGAATCCTTAGAACTAGAAAGTCAAAAAGATTATCGCTCTGCGTTACACGAGGTATTGGAAGGAGAATTCGACGACCATATGTCTAGGTGAACTTTCATTTCTGATACTTAAAGTTATTACTTTCTGTTGATTTATTAAATTTCAGACGGAAACAACTGACTGAATTATAACATTTCGGGAGTTTTAAATGGCCATTAGAATGATCTGGATGCCTTTTTGGTTCTAGTAATTTTAGGATTTGCCTCTCCAACAAAAAGATGTTGTTTCTATATGTGAACACTAGTGCAAGCCCACACTACTTTGCACTTATTTTTTAGTTGGGGGTTCCGAGACTTGAACTTGAGACCTTTAGGTTAAGTGGCTTTGATACCATGCCCTAACAAGTTTGCTTCATTTCTAGGGATCCATGGGGTTACAAAGAACCAATCACAGATGATGATGACGTAATTGATGAAAAGTGGTGGCATTTGTATGACAATGTGTGGATTATTGTTGGTGAAATTAATGGTAAGGGACCTAGCAAAATGTCGCCCAAACCTTCATCATCAGTGGGTCCGACTTTTGGCCAAAGAGCACGTGGTTTAGTAGAATCACTGAACATTCCTGCTGCAGAAATGGCTGCAGTTGTTGTATCAGGAGGGATTGGTAATGCTCTGGGTGGAAAACCAAACAAGATTGCTGATAAGGCCATGCTTCTAAGAGGAGAGAGGTGTCCAAGAATTGTTATTCGACTTGTAATCCTATATCTTTGTAAATCTTCTTTAGAAAGAGCATCCCGATGTGTGCAAAAGATCATTTCACTTTTGCCTTGTCTTCTACCCGCCGATGATGAACAATCAAAGAGCAGATTGCAGCTCTTCATCGGGTAACATATCCTTGCTTTTCCCAAGCGTCTCTTAATATCCTTCCTCTTTTATTTTTAATTTTTCCAAAGGTTACTATGACAATTTAAGTTATATATTTGTGATTTTCAATGGTCACAGAGCGATCCTATCCCCATGAGGATGTGACTTTTAGTTCAATTTGTGAACAGGGCTTTGATTGCAGTTAGATTGAAGTATGGAATGCTAGATGAGGGTGCTCGTTTACATGTCATATCACACTTGCTACGAGAGACTGTCAACTGTGGTAAATCAATGCTTGCTTCTAGCATTGCCGGAAGAGACGACTCTTCAGATCCTGGCAGCAATTTGAAAGAAACAGGATTTATTCATAATCTGCTTCAAAAGGATCGAGTGTTTATGGCAGTATGTCTCAGAGTTTCATTGAGTGTTTCTCTTTATAACCTTGTCATATCAAAGTGCTACAAAAACATTTGTCTTCCCATGGACGCTGTTGATAATTTATCTTCCATTTGTGGTTCAATTCATTGGACCAGGCATTCCTGCTATGTCAATAGGTCTACTTATTTGCTTACTAAACCAAATTTGATTTGTGCATAGTGTGTGCCACCACAACGTTTAAAGGATCTTGAAGTACTACTTTTTGTATTCCACTCACAACATGCAAGGTCCACCCACATTAGGATTACTCATTAGGATTACTTCAGTGATGTTCATCCAATGTATTAATTTTTATCCTTCATGCAAATGGGAGTGCCAATAGCTCCAGGAATGGTAGATAAGGAAGCCCTGGCATGAAATACATCATAAATATATGTCGACTAACTTAGCTCTGTTCTTTTCCTTTTTATTTGCCTACTATGCATCAGGTGGCAGATGAATCAAAGTATCTAAAGACATCAAAAACTGAACGGTCCAAGCAATTGCATGAGCTGCGTGCCAGGATAGATGAAATTTTTTCTGCAGAATCCAGTAACACAAAAGCCTTTGAAGATGAGATACAAAGTAGCTTGAACAGCATTCTTGCTTCAGATAACAGCAGAAGAGCTGCTTTCCAGCTTATTCATGAGGAGCAACAGCAGAATGTCACTGTACGTGTGAAATTGTTTTTTTTGTTTTTTTTTTTATTCTGTCTGCCCCTAGAATTTGTGCAGCTTTTTCAGTGTTTATGAGTAATCAGTATTGCTTCGACAGGAAAAATGGATGCACATGTTCCGTGCTTTGATTGATGAGAGAGGTCCATGGTCTGCCAATCCCTTTCCAAATAGTGCTGTAAGGCATTGGAAACTTGACAAGACGGAAGATGCATGGCGATGTAGAACGAAGTTAAGACAGAATTATCATTTTGACGAAAATCTTTGTCATCCACTATCCACTGCCCCTAGCAATGAGACTGCCACTCCTATTAATGAAAGCAGAACTGGTTTAGTGGCTCACAGTCCTGAACAAATGAAGCAGTTTCTGCTGAAAGGTGTACGCAGAATAACTGATGAAGGAAGCTCAGAACAAGTTGAGAATGATGCTGAAATAAGTGGGCAGAAGGCTCCTATTCTCGAGGTTTCTTCAGACAGACAGTGCTCGGAGATTGTGAAAGACAGCAGTGATCAGAAGGATATTACACTAGACTCACAAGTTTCCTCTTCATCTTCACCAGAGATGGAGAGTAGTGAGGTATGTGTGATTAAATGAACTTTGCAAGAAGTGTAAAGTAAATTCATTGCTAACATTGAAAGTCTGTTACAGGTTCTTATTTCAGTTCCATGTGTACTTGTAACTCCAAAGAGAAAACTAGCTGGACAATTAGCTATCATGAGAAATGTCTTGCACTTCTTTGGAGATTTTTTAGTAGAAGGTACAGGAGGATCGTCTGTGTTTAAAAACTTTCATGCCACAGGCAACTCAGATTCATCCAAGCCTGATCAAAGTCACAAGTTTCCTAAATGGCCCACACCTTTTGATTATGATTCTGAAAAGTGGACTGCTGCTGATGACATAGAGTCGGTCAATGATAATGTGCATCAAAAACAATGGAACAATGTTAAGCGTCATCGAAGACTGAACATTGGCAAGGTTGGAGACTTTATCAATATTACTACTGTTTTGCTTTTATTGGTATATCTTGCAGAAGTTCTGATTTTTTTTCGTTCAATCTTTTGGCTGATCATTAGATAAAAGCTGTTCATTGGACGCGGTATTTGCTTAGATACACCGCAGTGGAAATTTTCTTCAGCAATTCAGTTGCCCCTATGTTTTTGAATTTTGCATCACTGAAAGATGCCAAAGAGGTTGGAACCCTAATAGTTACTACCAGAAATGAATATTTATTTCCAAAAGGAAGCGTTAAGGACAAGAGTGGAGCTATTTCCTTTGTTGACAGACGTGTTGCCCAGGAGATGGCAGAAACTGCCAGAGAGAGCTGGAGGAGAAGGGATATAACAAACTTTGAGTATCTAATGATTCTCAACACACTATCTGGAAGATCTTATAATGATTTAACTCAATATCCTGTCTTTCCTTGGATCTTGGCTGATTATACATCTGACGTTCTTGATTTTAACAAGTCATCAACATTTCGGGATCTTTCAAAACCTGTGGGGGCACTGGACTTAAAACGGTTTGAGGTTAGTGTTTTTTTGCTTTAGACTATGAATAACAGTAGAAATGCATGAATCATTTGAACAATTCTGTATAATTCATTGGCATTGTGATTCACCTGTCCAGGTGTTTGAAGATAGATATCGGAACTTTTGTGATCCTGATATACCCAGGTACTCTTCATATCCATTTTAGAATACTTTGGCTCTTTAGGCCCCAAATTTATTATTTAGTAATATTTTCTCTGTTTTCTCAGTTTCTACTATGGGTCTCATTACTCAAGCATGGGGATTGTGCTTTATTACCTTCTCAGATTGGAGCCATTCACATCTCTTCACCGTAATTTGCAGGTATTGGTGTACTTCTTCTCTACCCATCATACATGTTTTGGTATTTTCAATTTTAGTAACATCACCTACTCACCTCCAAACCTTGATTGGAATTTCTTCTTGTTCCATAACTTACCTGGTTTTATTGTGTTCATAGTCTCCTCAACTTCATATGTCCTATGCCAAAAAAATATATTTTTGACTGCTAATAGCCTTAATTAAATTTTGACTCATTCGTTCAAAATCTTCACTTACCCATTGCTTTTGCTCAGGGTGGTAAGTTTGACCATGCAGATCGTCTTTTTCAAAGCATTGAAGCCACATATCGGAACTGTCTTTCTAACACAAGTGATGTCAAAGAGTTAATACCTGAGTTCTTTTACATGCCCGAGTTTCTTCTCAATTCAAACTCATATCACCTGGGTGTGAAACAAGATGGTGAACCTATAGATAATGTTAGTCTTCCTCAGTGGGCCAAGGTATGTGAATTTTCCCTGATGCATTTCATGTTCAACAAGTATTAAGCAGCAACTCTTACATTGTACCTTTCGCACCACTCTTAGAGTAACACATATAGCATGATTTGTGCATATAGAAAGTGAACTATCCTTTTCTCATTGTATTTGTGTAAAGGCACAAATGTGCGCTTCACATTGTCTCTGATGAGGTATACACCCGTAGTAATTTTTGCCTCTTTTTGAAGACGCACTTGAATGAGTTCTGTTTTACCTATATAAAACTTTATATTAGGTAGAACTGTTATATATCTTTGTTGAGAGTTGCATTTATTTTCTTTTGATCTCAACCCATCCCCATTATCACAGTGGACAACTAACAACCTGCAAGTACAAAAAGTTGAGATTTGATGCTTGTGGAATTCGTGGATTGTATGAATCAGATGTGCATACATATCAAATGGAAATATTCTTATTTTAGCTTTAGATGTTAAGCTGCATTTCAAATTTTTCCTCCCCAGAATCTTAGTTCCAACTAATTTGCATAGGGCTCAACTGAAGAATTTATAAGCAAAAATCGAGAAGCCCTTGAAAGTGAATATGTTAGCTCAAATCTCCACCACTGGATTGATTTGGTGTTCGGCTACAAGCAGCGTGGAAAACCGGCAGTAGAGGTATTTCATGATAGTTCAAATAAGTTATTTCTAATCAGAGAAAAGGTGTACTTGGTTGATTATTTACTGACTCTTCGGTGATAACATTTAATTACAGGCAGCAAATATTTTTTATTATTTAACTTATGAAGGTGCTGTTGACCTGGATAACATGGAAGATGATTTACAAAGATCTGCCATTGAAGACCAAATTGCAAATTTTGGCCAGACACCAATTCAGATTTTTCGTAAAAAGCACCCAAGAAGGGGCCCACCAAATCCAATTGCACATCCTTTATATTATGCACCTGGTTCTATTAATCTGACTTCAGTTATCTCTAGTACAAATTATCCTCTTGCAGATGTATTATACATTGGTGTAATGGACTCGAACATTGTAGTTGTCAGCCAAGGACTCACCTTGTCAGTTAAGATGTGGTTGACAACCCAACTGCAATCCGGTGGAAATTTTACCTTCTCTGGCTCCCAGGTTTATATTAGTTCTATGTTTAGAAATTCATTTGTAATAGTTATATTGAATCCCCCTTCTATTGGGAAAATTATTAAAATAGAACTTCACAAACATCTGCAGAATCCTTGCTTTGGAGTTGGTTCTGATGTTCTTTCTCCTCGTAAAATTGGTAGTCCTTTGGCTGAAAATGTTGAACTTGGAGCACAGTGCTTTGCTACCTTGCAAACACCATCCGAGAATTTTCTGATCTCATGTGGAAACTGGGAAAATAGCTTTCAAGTCATATCCTTGAATGATGGAAGGATGGTGCAAAGCATTCGTCAGCACAGGGATGTGGTCAGCTGTGTTGCAGGTATTTTACAAATCTGGAAGATGTTAATCTACTTACCAAAGTTGTTTAATTTAAACAGTCTCTGCCATGTATCGACCTACCAAAGTTGGACTATAAGTACTCTTTGTTTTTATTAATATCATGAACACATATTAAGTGTGGATGTTTAAGCACAGCCCCTGAATGTTGCACATAAGGTATGACCATGTTTATCAGATTTTAATCTTCTTCCTGTCAAGGTGGATAAAATGGAAGAAACTGCAGAAACTTGTGGCATTACAGTTATCCTTTTTTTCTCTTCCTCTTTAGAATGTTATTTATTTTTGAGTGTTATTCGTCTCCTTTGCAATAATCACTGCCTGACTGAAAGTGAATATGATGCCTCAGTGACATCTGATGGAAGCATCCTTGCAACTGGAAGTTATGACACCACAGTCATGGTGTGGGA
>JAYMTB010000826.1:0-12545 GCA_036897585.1 Francoa sonchifolia
TAATTACTAAAGTCAAACTTGCTGCACATATCATAGAAATGACTAAAATAATTTGTAAACTTGGGGTCATCACACTAACATAGTGCCACAGCCCAAGAAGTTCCAAAAGAAATCCAAGTCACAAATCAGTGAATCTCTAAATTGGAGGCTAAAAAGGATATCACCAAGAAAAAGAAAAAGGGTAAATGTCACAACTGTCAAAATTGGGGTCACAGGGTGGCAAAGTGTAAGCTACCAAAACGGCTTAAGGCTGACACCTAAAAATGAGGCTAACATGCTAGTTGGCATGACTGAGCCTCACACCTTTGTCTCTATGATAGAGGATGGTCGGGCCAGTGCTTCCGCAGATTGGTGGTTGGACTAGAGCTACCTGTCATGTCACCAACAACAAGAATTTGCTTGCTAAGGTTACTACTGTGAGAGATTCTGTCACGGTGGCTAGTGGAGCAGAGGTAACCGCTACTCACATTGGTACTGCATATTTGGTCGTATCTTTAGGTAAAATACTAATTTTAAAGAATGTTAAAGTAGTACTTATGATTCAAAAGAACTTAATTTCCAGTAGTCTGTTAGACAAAGCTGGTATGTGCACTTATGTTCAGAATAAACTTATATGAATATGAACTAGAGAATTGATTTCACTATATTAGCTATTATATCTCTTTGTTTTTCTCTCGCATTTACAATCCAACATTGTCAATGAATAATTCAAGAACTCTAATTTGAATTCACCCCCTCATTACAAGATAAGTAAATCTACCCATATAACCTATAAGGTCTTTGCAAAATATGGATGTTTTAATGATCTATGGTTCCTTGTGTAGACTTCATAAGGTTAGTGGCACCTCTCGATTGCTTCACTCAACCTTACGATAGAATTATCTATGGCCCGTCTAAGTTTATCATCTCTATGGTTAACAAAGCCATAGGTGTTTAAACAACGGATAACTTCAATTCGTTGAGAAAGAGATTAGATAAATGCTCAATCAAATGTTTAAAACATAATATGCTTAGTAAGTTTACATCAATCCTCTAGATCAATGATTTAGCTCATGTTTAATACACTTAAACAAAATCTAAACAACGCCATAATCATAAAGATGAAGAAAATACAAATCTGGAAATCAATCGGTTGTCAATCGTTGAATTCCTTCCTTGGATCCTTGAATCTTTGCATTCTTTTCTGTCTCTTAGAACTCCAATTCAGCTCCCTTTTTGTATTGATAATCATCCCTTTTTATAGCTTGAGGTGTTGTTGAAAAGATAAGATAATCAAGGAATTTAAAATTCAAAAATGCCAAAAAATATCTCAAGGTTGTTAACGGTGACGCCGCTGCGCCCATGCCTCAATCGTGCACCTTGGTGCAGGGATAACTTTGGGCACTTAGGTGCCACTGCCTCAGCCCACTTTTTCTTCAGGTGGCACCGCGATGCCCAAGTCGTGGCATCGCAGTTCTCGTGCGTCATTACGTGCATCAATTTCTCTTCATTTTTCCACCGAATTGAGCCCTTTTTGCACGGTTATCAACATCTCTTCAATACTACGTATTTCCATACCAAAAATTACAAGTTTTTCCTCATCTTATGATTTGACACAAATTGACAAAAACCTACATGAAATGCATAAAATCTCGGAATCTAGCAATCAAAATAAGCATGAAAAGGTATATAAAATCGATACAATTATGCTCACTATCAGGTACAAAGCACGTTTAGTAGCTAAAGTCTATACATAATAGAGTGGGGTAGACTACTTTGATGTTCATTTGTGGGCCATCTATCAACTATAAGAATTCTTCTTACTTTGATATCTATTAAGCACTACGTGGTACATCAAATGGATGTAAAGACAACTTTTCTTAATGGTGAGTTGACTGAGAAAATCTACATGAACCAACCTGAAGGGTTTGTCATAGAAGGTTTAAAGAATAAGGTTTGTAAATTGAACAAATCCTTATATGGTCTTAAACATGCACCTAAATTGTGGCATCCGAAATTTGACAAAGTGGTAAAGAGCCATGGATTTCAATCTAGATACTCTGATAAATGTGTTTACTACCATTACATGTCAAACAGGGTTATACTTATCTGCTTGTATGTAGACGACATGTTGATCCTTGGGTCCGATCATTCTGTAGTGAGTGACATGAAAGCCAATTTGACAAAGGAATTTTTCATGACAGATCTTGGTGTTAATCTAGTTACTCTGATAAATGTCTTTACTACAGTTACATGTCAAACAAGGTTATAATTATCTGCGTGTATGTAGACGACATGCTGATCCTTGGCTCCAATCATTCTATAGTGAGTGACGTGAAAGCCAATTTGACAAAGGAATTTTTCATGACAGATCTTGGTGTTGCTGACACCATTCTTGGTATGAAAGTACGTTTTGAAAGGCAAGTAATCACTTTTAGCCAAGCTCATTAAATTGAGCATCTATTTTCTACCCGGGGATACAGTGAGTGCAAACCGATTGAGACACCTTTTGATTACAACAAAAGGCTGAGCCCTAAAATAGGTGACAGTGTGAATCAGCTAGACTATTCTAGACTGATTGGTAGTCTCATGTACGCTATGAGTTGACCTAACATAAGTTTTATTGTTGGCATGCTGAGTCGTTTCACTAGTAATCTTAGTAATGAGCATTGAGATGTCTTTGTGAGGCTGATGTGATACCTTCAAGATACAAAAGATTATGCTCTATGCTATTTTGGTTATCCTCCAATTATGGAAGGATTTTCTGATGCCTCATGGAGTTCAGATATTAGAGACAGTAAATCCACCAATGGATATGTTTTCACTTTAGGTGGAGCTGCTAAAGACTATTTAGATACGTCTTAACCTATATCCATAATGTTTTGAAATATCGAATTTTCCTTTGTTTGGCCAACATGGTAAGCACTTGTTTATATGTTTCACTAATGATTACGGTCTTCGCTAGTATTCTAGTTGAGTGTGTTGTGTCATTCCATATTTGATGAACACAACTCATTTTAAGTTGAATAAGTCTTTTTGAGTATGTTGTGTTATTCCACATCTGATGAACACGACTTCTCCCAATTTGAAAATTTTGTTTAGTTAATTTATGTCATTCTATATCTGATGAACATCACTTAACTAAGAAGAATATGTTGACTATAACATTCCACATCGAAACATGAAAATGGTTCAAAGGAAACCTGTTTGATCTTGTTCTTAATTTAAACTTGACATTTTTTTTATCTTGATCTAGAAATGTGACTTGAAAACTAGTTGTTGTTCTCTTAAAATTGACAGTTGATTGGGTTAGTTTCAAGAAACTTGATAAAGATGGTTCCTTGCAAAGTAAATTGTTTAGGTCTTGTTCTTCATTGAAACTTAACTTTGATGTTTATGATTATTGATGTATTGTGACATTGATATATATTTTTCATCTTATTGATATGGTGCTAAGTTCTTTGCGATAGAACTAGACACTTTTGGTAGATTATACAAATGATTGAATTCATTTTATATTAAATTCATATTTTTTTATTCACATGAGATGATAAAATTGGAAGAGCACATATGAACTGGGATCCAGAAAAGGATGATCTTTGTGTTGATGATATCTAGAGTGTAGTGGGGACTTGTTATTTTTTTGGCTACAATAAAGACAGTTCACCTACTAGCCCTTTTTCTGTTAGAGTTCATTATTACTTTGAAACTCTTATGTTTATGTCTTTTATTGGTGAGAATGTTTTGATTTTGGACAGATTTTTGAGACTCTGGACTTGAGATTGTAATGTGGGTGATCCATGTTCATTTGGACATCACATAATTTACTGTATTAGATTGTGCCATATATATATATATATATAGAACATAAGAGGAGAGTGTTGGATATGGTCATATATATATAGACCCAAATAGTTGGACTCATTGATGGGCCTATTGGATTAGAACCCATAAGTAGGTAAAACCCTCATATATATTGAGTGTGCTAGCTAGAAATAACACTATCGAGTATTTCACATTGATACGAAAGGTGTAATACATCAAGCAAGTCACACACCGTATTGTAAAAAACCCTAACAACAACAACAAAGACTACCTAAGAGAGAAGTGGAATGGAGCTGCCAACGAGAAAGGACTACCTACAGCCGCTTAGAGTGAAGCCAACAAGGACGCCGGTCTTTCGAAACGAGATGTAATAACAAGTGTTGATAATCTTGATAAGATCTTGGGTTCTCTCTGATGTGTGAATTATTTTCACATGTAATTATCTACAAGCGTACGGAGTCAAGTTTTAGTATAGCTAAAAGAAAATACAGATATCGAACCCACAAGGATTGAATAATTAAAAACTACTAATTTGAAGAATGAATAAAACCTAATTTTAACTAGATGAGATTAATGAGATTTTGAATTTAAAACTAAATAAAACGAGTGCAAAGGTGATCAAATTGAGTTACTAATTAGAAGAAAACCTAGAGTCTTGATTTCACCGAACTATCAATTATGATTCTTAGTTATTCTACTATTTACAATTCAATCTTTCCTAAAGTGTAATTCAAGAATCCTTATTTAATTCTACCCCCTCTCTTGAGTGTAAACGAATCTACCCTATATTAACCAACACGACATCTCTATCAGTGTTATGTTAATAAGGATGCACTAAGTTCTCTCAATGTCTACACTCTTCTTAGGTTATGTTATCCTATAGTACTACCGAAGTTTGTCTCTCTCGAGTGATCAACCTAGATACCTAATCATTCTTTGGGTGATCAAGTCAAAGAAAGCATAAAGAACAAGATAACACAAACAACTTTATGCTTCACGTTCTCTTTGTAAGTCTTATTCTATTAGCCGTTGATAGTGAGCAAATATGCATGATTCATAGATACCCTTTCGTGCTTATTATGATATAGATTCTCGAGATTTTAGGTATTTAATTATGTTTTTGTTATTTTGTCATAGATTAACAAAAGAGTGAAGAATCAATGAATTCAGCACATTTTGAAGCCAAAAGGAAGTAAAGACAATCGCTGCGCGAAAGAGGGAACGAAAGACCGAAGACTAGCAAAGAAAACTAGAAGGATCAAAAGAAAAAAAAAGGACTGAAGTCTAGTGCCGCGGCGCTTGCATTCAGTCCGCGCATGCTGAAGACATTGAAAATAGGCGCCTAGGCGCCACTTTTGGGCGCCAAGGTGCCTATGGGTCCCACTTTCGAGATTTTTTGGGAATTAGGGTGTTTAAACCCTAATCACTTGGATTTTCACCTCCCACATTATAAATACATACTTTGGAGACTCAAGGAGGCATCTTTTCATCTCATATTTTAGTTTTTGCTCTAGATTAGGCGATCTTAGTTACGAATTGCTAGATCTTTTACTTCCGGCTAAAGGATAATTGAAGTTTTGGTTCTTCAAGACTTGTAACATCTAATTGAATACTATTGTTCTTCATTCTTCATTATTTATATATCTTCTATGTTTGTGACTCAATAGAGATTATTGTTTTGATTAGTTGATACAAACGGTCGTTGTTCTATTGATCAGAATAGTATACTGTCAATTAGAAACTTCAAATCCGTAATTGTTTGAAGGGCCTAATACTTAGTGCTAAAATAATATAATTGATTATAACATAGATATATAACTTAGTCTAAATGAACCGTGTTTGGTGTGTTTGTTGGCTAGAATTGGTAGTCTCTCTAAATCATTAATATTATTAGTAGATTAAATTCTAAGAACTTCTTTAGGGTTGTTTATTAACAAGAGAAATAATCAACAAGTTTCTCTTGATTATAGAAAAAAAATGAACAAGTTGTTAGAACTTCTCAACAATCATAACCAAATTCGTGAAAAATATAGAAATCTATCTTTGAATCTATGATCAAGTTTTTGAACCAAATCTGATATTATATTTTTAGCCGGACATTTGTTTTCTTTTTTATTTTTAAATTTCAAAACTCTTTTTACTTTTTTTTAGTTTGTTTTAATAAATTCAATTAACACCTGTGAATTCGATATTTTTTATCACTACTACTATTCTAAAAGCAAGAATAATTATTTGTTGAATTTAACATCCATCGGGCTGTAACTTAAAACAACTTTCAAGAGACGATATTATTAATTGAATCAAAATTTCTTTGTACAATTAGATGACTTCAGGTAACTGAAGTCCAATTTTCAGGAGAAATGGGGAAGCCTAATTTAGCTTGATTATCGATTACAATAATATGTAATAGCCACTGAAACTAATGCATATTTGCTTTAAACTAATACATATTTGCTTTAAACTGTAATAAAGAAATCGACATCACCATCAACAAAGGGCGGAAAAATTATTTTTGCCACTTAAATAAATAAACTTTAATACGACACATAGTAACTTGCTACCTCAAGAAAAGGGGTCGCTTGTTGGTACACAGCCATCAAATAATTATTAAGTCATGCCACATTGCGATAATTCATTCCTTCACTACGTAGATGGAAGGATCCACTGAACTCGCCACAAATGTATAATAATCTGATCTCATCTCCCAATCTCACTCTTCAGTATAATTCCGCCGTAAACGAAGGCATGAAAGGGTGTTTTATTGCCCAACAAGGACCAGTAACATAACCTGACACTACTACTACTGCTCCGAATCAGTCTTGCCCATTGCAGACCGCTAAGAATTGAACGAAAGAACCATATCTTTTTACACTCATCAGGCGACTTTTCTTCTAGTATCATAGCTGGTCAACAGTCTTTTAAACCATAGGCTTTGATTAGGTGACCACGAAATGGAAAACCCTAACATTGCACACCATCGTAAATTCAAAAGGGCAGCAGCAAGATTCTCTTCAGAATCTTTAAAAAACTGTAGTATCCGTGACTCGGTATCCAATTCTTCGGAATAAATAAAATCGTCCTCAAATTCTATCCTCTTTTCTTCAACTGTGCTATCATCTTCACAAATCATACGCATACTTAAAACCTGCAATGCTTCAATGGCTGAGTTGTAAAAACCAGAGTCCGCATATGCAGAGAACACATAATAGCAGGTTGATGGATCAGGCTGGATTTTCTCACGGCTCATCTCCACAACAATAAGCTCAACAACATCGATTCTACCCTGATAGACATTTTCACACACAATAAAAATTAAAATGGAAGAATGATTTAACATTGCCCAAAAATATATTCAAATGCATATATAAACGTCCATACTAGTGAATGTCAACACTTGAATTAATACTGAGAAATTAAACAGTTCCTATTTTAAAAGGTGTAATAAGAGTCTGAGATAGGGAGATGAGCATGTGGAAAAGCGAGATATAATACCTTTTCAGATGCCTTTAGAAGAATGCTGTTGAATAACAGCACATCAAGTTGGATCGCTTCTGAGCGTAATTGATCCACAAGGTTGAAGGCTTCATCAAAATTTTCGTCCTCCAACAAAATCTGACATAAATTAAGAAGATTGACAAATTCAAAACAAATATCAAAATTTTCAACAACAATCAGCATTATCCATGTACCAACGCGAAGCAAAGTAATTTAAGCATCAGTTATCATTCAGTATTATTGGATAATCTTTATTCCAATACTTATATATCAAATGATTGACACAAGTATACTCACATTTATTGGTCAGAACCAACAAGATTGTGCCAACATCAAATTGGTATACCAAAAGTTAAGATTAAGCACAGCTACAACTGTATAACATAAAATAAGCTGAAGCATCAACCACAAATCTGGGAGTATTTTAGTGTGTCCGAGAAAATTGCACAAATTACTGTTCTTCAGGTAACATGCACACATAGTTTCATGAAAAGAACATGGATTCGATCTGTAGAGGAGCAGAGATTAATCAAGAATACCTTTATCAGAGTAGTGTACGTTATTGCCTGAGGAGAAAATCCATCACGTACCATCATGGAAACCAGCACAAGAGCAGATTTGAAACATTTAATAATTCTACAGCAGTCAATCATAATATTATAAGTTGCAGCATCTGGCAGGGAACCACGTGATCTCATATTTTTAAATAGCTCTGCTGCAATGTAACTCTGCATATTAAGCAAGATACAAGTTGTGACAAAAACATTACAAATATAACACCCCTCCAAAAACATAACAAATACAACCCCTCAGCAAATGGAATAAAAAATCGCTTGGTAAGAAGCACTTACTTCCTTTGCCGCAACAAGCGAATGCAGCACTGTGTTATATATAGGTGTTCCCAGAAAACTATTACTACAAGAGAAAAGGTTCTCTGCCACATGTAAATAATGAAGCAGGTCTCTTGTCATCCCCTTTGCCCCAAGGGATTTTAGCTGAAGTGAACCAAAAGAGAATAAGTGCCATGGTCAACAACATCCTTAGAAACAAAACATATTGCAGTTCATAAGGTTGGTGGATCCGTGCTAGCAGTTTCTAAATATACTAGGCTAATGAAAGAAAATGACTGAAGAGCTAAAACAAATTCCCAATTGCACAGATCAGGTAGATGTGATAAATGGATATCTACCTGATATTATGATAACATGCTCCAGTACCAAAATTGGAATTTTCACAAGTACAACAAACGATATCGAGCAAGAAATTATGTTAGGATTAGTAGCTGATTTTTGGGTTGGGGGTGGGTCGTGTGTGCTTGATTTGGGTTCGTTGGTTTGATGATTTTCTCAAGGGAAGCTTTTGGTAGCGTATGCTCATAATTTCTCTTTCTAGAGTTCACAACCACACCAAGAATTGTTTGTTAGTTTATTTTCACTGGTCCATCTCTTGTATTCCATTTCTGTAGTAGGGTTGTGCTTTGTTTTCCTAGATACCATTACTAAATAAGGAAAAAAATTAGACTAAAAAACCACTACCAGGCAATGTGATTGTATAATACGAATGTGTAAAATGATCCAAAAAGTGACTTCTATTATGAATCATATGAATCCTAATTTGTTTCATGTTTTTAGACACACTCAGGAATGTAAACGAGGCTGGGAGTTACCAAGTTCTTCATTGAAATTTGACTGTGCTGAACCCCAGCTTTTGCCATATCCATTTCTATAGCTCTTATCCTTTTAGCAACATCTACCTGTGACAACATATTTTCCTCTTCATATGGGGCATACCCGTTACCGAATAATGAAAAGAGCAGCTCATATGTCCTGATGTCTAGATTCAGTTTCAATTTTTTCATTTTAGCCAATATTCTCACAGCCCGTTCAGGTTGATCCTGCGAAACAATGCCAAATAAATGTTCGCTAATGAGGAGAATAATCATGATAACAATTTGAGCCAGGTTCAGAAAACTTTGAACGGACAATACAACAATTTACAACTTTTCAGAACTTGTAGTCAGTGGTGAATCAGAACTGAAGAATATATAGAGTTTTCCTCTGTAAACAAATGAGAATTTCTCTATGTCCATTGAAACAACTAATTTATAGGATTAATGGATAATAACTTAACTTAAACCAATATTCAAAGGCTTGAACAAAAGCTTTATGTAGCTTTAACCATAAAAAAAATTAAAAAGATTTTTATTTATTTACTCTTACAAATTTCTGATGGAATTCCTTATCCTACTTTTAAGAGAGAACTTCCCACTTTATATGTTCAACAGAAGATTAAACAAGAAAAAACATCATATAACAAAAGGGTGAAAAGATATAAGTGTAAGGATCAAAATAATTAGCTCACCATTTTGTCACAAGCTGCCAAAAGAGCATTAAACACATGACGATGAGGACACTCGGAAATTTGATCCAATAGAGCCTCAGCTAAATCCAGTTCCAAGACTTTGCTGCAAGCTACTGAGAGGGTTTCAATGGTAGAATCATAGGGCTTCAAATTGTGTTGTTTCATTATTTTCAGCTACAGGAACATGAAGAAATCATTGGCAAATAAAAGAAATTAATGTGTTGCTTGAAAAATCGGCAGGCAAATGAGTTAAAGATATAAGCTAATGCTGAGAAATAAGTTCTGAAATAGTTGAGAATATAAAGTTGTACAAATTCATGATTGATTTCCCTAGAAATCAGTCTAATTTGTTTCCTAGGATAAAGGGGTATGGGTATTATAATTTACCTATTCTCTAATTAGATTATTTTTTTTGTTTTAGCTCCTTAATTTTGGGAAGTGATCCTCTCCTTCCCGGCTATTTTATGCTTGTATTATTCAGCCAGAAAATAATGAGAATCATCATATTACATTCTCAATTTCTCACATGGTATCAGAGCTTCCATCTCTGAAACCCTAAAATCCTTCCGATGACCAAGTACGGAATGGCCACGGAAAAACAAACCTCATCCTACTCAGAGGGTATATTCCTCTTCCCATTACAGGACATAAGTGGAATGGGAACAATTATCTACAATGGTCGCAGTTATATCTGTGGAAAGGGTAAAGATGAGTATTTCACTGGCGAAATCATTCCTCCAAAGGCTGAAGATCCGAAATTCAGAAATTGGAAGATAGAGAATAACATGGTCATGTCTTGGGACAAATAAAATTGGTAAGAATTTCTTGCTCTATGGCACGGCGCATGAAATCTGGGAAGCAGCGGAAGAATTCTATTCAGGAAAGGAGAATACATCTGAAATTTTCAAGATAGAAACCAATCTCCACGATCTTCGACAGGAAAATCTCTCTGTCACTCAATACTACAACCTTCTCCCCTGTCATTGGCAACAATTGGATGTGCTCGAAGAACATCAATGGGGCTGCCCAGATGAGGCAAAGAAGTTCAGAGAAATCGTCAAAAAGGAAAGAATATTCAAGTTCCTGATGGGACTTAACAAAAACCTTGATGAGGTATGACAACGGATACTGGGAATTAAGAATTAAGCCCTTGCCAAACATTAGAGAAGTCTACTCCAAAGTATGCCGAGAAGAAAGCAGGAAGAAAATGATGCTGGGAGAATTGCCCGCTGTTTCTGTCACAGGAAACTCTTGCCCTAGTTGCTCGAGGAATTCAACACAACAGTAACAACGACAATCGACAAAAGAAATGGAGACCATGGTGTGATCACTGCCGAAGACCAGGTCATTCCCAAATTAATTCCTAGAAAATCCCCGGCAAACCTGCAGATTGGAAGCCTTCAAGACCTGCTTCTGACAGGGAAATCCGAGGAAACCATGTCTCAGTATATGAAGGACCTTCTCCAATCGAATCCAGCCCATTTAGCAAGGAACAACTTGAAGCCCTGCAAAAGGTGTTTTCAAAGTAAAATCCTGCCCACAGTACCAATGGAACAAGGTCTTTAGCACAAAAAGGTAATTACCTGAGTGCTCTCATTGTAAATTCAAGAAAAACAGGTCCATGGATTGTAGACTTGGGTGCTTCTGATCATATGACGAGAGATGCCACTCTTCCACAATTATAATCCATGCCAAGAAAACCTTACAGTGAAAATAGCCGATGGATCCCTCTCTAAAGTGGCTGAAACATGTTCTATTATCATTTCAAAGGACCTAACTAAGGAATATCAGCTTTGGGACATTGATACCTTGAATTCATCCTCAGAGTCATCTCTAACAAACCAAAGTCAGAGTTCATGTCATGTCATCCAACCTGAGTCATCTCAACCAAATCAAAACTCAATTCTTGTCACCCAACAAAAACTCAATCCTCAAACATAATTTCAAACACCTCAACATATCATTCACACACAACCTGCAACAACTAGTGAGTTTATAGTCTACTCTAGGAAAAGCAAAACTCAAGAAGGGAGAGAACTACAGCCACCTGATCAAAACCATGAATCCAATTTGACTTTGGAACCTCCAAATTCACTAGGTAACACTAGTCCAAATTCTGCTCCTATCAATTCACCAGTTGATAATAGACCAATTGCTTTAAGAAAAGGCATAAGATCTTGCACTAATCATCCTATTTACAATTTTGTCTCATATGGAAGATTGTGACCCAATCATCATCCATTTGTTAGCAATCTTGACAAAATTCAGGTTTCAAGCTCAATACATGAAGCTCTTAGTGTATCATAATGGAAGGCGGCAATTTGGTAAGAAATATGGGATCTGGAAAAGAATGGGACTTGGGTTTTAGCTGAGCTACCATCAGGAAAGTGTCATGTTGGTTGCAAGTGGATCTTTACGGTCAAATATAATACAGATGGTAGTGTCAACAAATTTAAAACACGTCTAGTAGCTAAGGAATTCGCTTAATCTTATGGGATTGACTACCAATAGACCTCCAGTGGCTAAACTCAATACAGTTCAAGTATTATTTTTCACTTGCTTCCAACCTAGACTAGCCTCTATATCAGCTGGATGTGAAAAATGTTTTTCTAAATGGGGATCTAGACGAAAAAGTCTACATGGAGATACCTCCCGGCTTTGATACTCCAACTACCACCAACAAGGTCTGCAAACTCAAGAAGTCTTTATATGGGCTCAAACAGTCACCAAGAGCATGTTGTTCATATTAATTGTTTCATTTTTTCCAATCACCAATGAAAACTTATAACCAATAATACATATTGTTTCTTCCACAAATCTCATAACTTGTAACACACATATATATAATATAGTCATGCTATCACATATCTTAACACTATCCATGT
>JAYMTB010000827.1:0-12539 GCA_036897585.1 Francoa sonchifolia
CAACTGAAGGTGGCAAAGATAAATCTGGAGGAGTGTTGCAACAGACTGGAGATCGTGTGAAGAGTATGGCACAAGGTGCTACTGATGCTGTGAAAAGTACGCTTGGAATGGGAAACGAAAATGAAGATGAAAAGAATCCGACAAAAATATAGAAAGAGTTGAGATTTGAATCGTGTTTGGGTGTTTGTTGTGTTTTGTTTTGGTGTTTGTGATTCTGTCTCCGATGTGGGATAGGGTTTATGTTTATGCTTGTTTGTATTTGTGTTTATGTAATTTCAGCTTTATTATATAATGAAATTTGTATTTTCCTTATCTTTTTTCCTTGTTAGTTCTTCAATACTTAGCTTTACTTATAAAAAGTAACAATGAGCTTAACTAGTTATAGTTTTTCTGAACATGAATTTTTAGCTCACGTAAGTGATCTTGTGGCTCAAACAAAAGTTTATCGTATTTGGTACATGAGTTTGGCTAATGTAATTGATACAGCGATGAGGAAAATTATTGGTTTTGGTAAAGATAAAAAATTTAAATTTTACTAGACTGAATAATTTCAAGACGAGAAAGAAATTAATTTATAGTTTTATTATTGGTAATTGATTATTGATATAATATGTACGGTGTTTTATCTACTAATTACTCGTAACCAAATTTTAGGGATAAGTTCACGGATAGTCCATAAACTATGGTTTAGTTACAAGTTTAGTCCCTAAACTTTTATTTGCGCTATTTTAGTCCTCAAATTTGTCAAGTTTGTCAATTTTGATTTCTCCATAATGTGTCTCACATGTGCCTTTTTTTCAAGGGTAATTTTAGCCACCATAACCAGACCACTAGATTCATATTCAGAAAACCAACAGAATTTTCTCCTTCACACTTTTAAAGCCCTAACCCCCAACCCTAACTATAGTCAAATTGCTCAATAATCACCACAATCAAGTCTTAAATTTTGAAATTGAAGACAAATTCATTTCCAATTTCCAAAAAATTTTAATCCCTTGATCATTTCTTCATCCAAAAACTAATCAATCACTAATTTTCGAAAACCAATCAAACACATCATCACCAATTTTTTCATCTTTCAATAATGGAAAGACCCAGATTCGTAATCGAAAAATCGGAGGTTGAATCCATGGCGAATCAATTAGGTCTCACAATTCTGCAACTCCTCCCTTCTCTCGTCAAATCCGCCCAAAACCTTGCCCGTCCACCGATCTCCAAATACCACGTCGACGCTATTGGATACGAATCTTCCGGCAGAATCTTTCTTCAATCTCGAGTTCTCAGGTCTCCCTCTTCATCACTATGTTCATGCTGAACAGTTTCTAATCATTAATTTATCACTCAAATCCCGTCTCGATTATGTTGTTGTGGTGGAGGTGGTGGTGGTGGCTGCCGTTTTCCTTGGCGGAAGGGTTGGTTGTGGTGGAGTTGGAGTGATTTGAAATGATGGTTTATTTGGTGGTGTTGGGACATGATGAAATTAAGATGTGAGAAAATAAAAAAAAAATTGTTAGGGTTACGGTTAGGAAACATTGTAGAAAAAATATTGAAAAATAATTTAAAATAAGAAAAGTATATTTTAAAAATTGTTATAACAAAATTACCATTGAAAAAAAGACACATGATCAAGTTAACGGTCAAATGTTAGTCAAAATTGATAGAGTGACCAAAATTGATAAACTTGACAAGTTTGGGAATTAAAATAGCGTAAATGAAAGTATAGTCTTAAATTTTATAATGTTTTATCCAATAACTATTTTATAATGCAGGTTTTGTCTTATAAATATTCGTAATTAAATTTTATAATGTGGTAATTATTTGTAGAAGTGACCTAATAATTAAATATAAATTTGTTTCTAATTTTGAGTTTTAAGTTCAAATTTTGGAATGGGATACGAGATTTTAGGACTCCTAAATAAAGAAGGTTTAAAAAAAAAGAAAACCCTTCAAAATCATAAACAATTTTTTAAATGAATATTGTTTGAATAATAAAAGTAAATTTAAAATCTAAATTTATATGGTATAAATCTCTAAAATAGAGGGCAATTAAGTCATTTAGAAAAGTACAAAACAGTGCGTATCACTCATTCTGATCTGTATATACGTGCGCGCGTCATTCGTATAATCAGCGTTACTCGTGTTGTGTGCTGTGAGAGTTTTACTGGTTCGCTAAATAGCATCCGGAGTTTGAGAAACCTTCGGTACGTTCTTAACCCTAGGGTTAGGGTTTGGTCCTCTCGTAATCTGCTCGTATGTCTGTTGATTTTGTTAGTCGATTATTCGTGTATGTTGTATTCAATTTTGTGTGATCAGAATTTTATCTTCGTTCGATTGTTGTTTGGATATGAATCTTTATGAAAAGTTTTAGGTTTGTATTGAATTATGTCTATATAGTGTGGGATAAGAATGCCGAATCTGATAAGAATGCCTTAATACGGAACAAGTTTGGGTAAGATTTGACAGGTTTTATCCCGGGTGTTGAGAGAGATTTGTGTAGTCAAAGTCTGTCAAATCTTTTAGAAGAAGATTTTTTTCAAAGCTGAACTGAATTTAGTCAAGTCTGTATATTGCTATTAAAGTAGCCGGTAGGGAAAGTTTGCCATATGTTTTTTCACGACTGTGAATGCTATTTTTCTTGACTACTGTTGTCAGGTATTCAGATGGATTGGGGGATGTGGGGTTGTATAGTGCAATAGACTGTGTTGTGTCTTTTGAACTTGATGGAAGGATTTTGATTTTTTACGAAGTGATTCTGTTTTTTTTATATTTGTATTTTTGATGTTTGGGAACCCTTATTTTATTGAATGCTTAATTCAAGTTTGAACCTTACTTTGTCTTGATACGATATTTTGAGTTTGTGACATATTAAACAGGAGTAATTTTTAGTATTTTGTGGCAACATCTGAATTCGCATAATGCCGAAGGAGAGAAGTCTGCATTCCTCAAGTTCTCGTCACATTAAAGCATATCCTTACCTTCACAGCTCCAAGAATGCCTATCAATACAAATCCAGAGAACCATCGGGATCTATTGAAGATGTTAAACAATGCGAGGATGTTAGGTGCCCCATCTGCATGGAACATCCTCATAATGCTGTAATGCTATTGTGTTCTTCCCACGAGAAGGGCTGTCGACCTTATATATGCAACACTAGCTATCGCCATTCAAACTGTCTAGACCAGTTCTGTAAGTCAACTACATCATCCCCGTCAACATTGCTGCTGCAAGAAATTCATCTATCAAGCACCATGTCACTTCCAAAGGATGAAACCTCACTGACTGGACATAGCAGGCCTTGTGGGAGTCCTTTGGAGTCTAATATTGTCTGTCCTCTCTGCCGGGGACAGATTTACGGGTGGTCTGTAAATGAGCCAGCTCGTCAGTTCTTGAATTCCAAACGAAGAAGCTGTTCTTCTGAGTCATGCGATTTTGAAGGGATTTATTCTGAACTGAGGAAGCATGCAAGGTCCAAGCATCCTTCTGTCCGACCTACAGCAATGGATCAAACACGTGAACTTGCCTGGACAAGATTCGAGCAAGAAAGAGATGCTGCAGACATCCTAAGTACATTGCGAATGGAGTTTGAGGGAGATTTGCATGAACACATGTCATCATCAGTTTTAGTATCTTCAATGTCTTTCTTGTTAGTAAGAATTCGTATGTTGTTACGCTTTATAGCCGTGTTACCATTGGAGGTAAATTTTGATTCGGAACGCAGTGATTCTGTTTCCACACAAAACAACAATTTGTCAGCAGAGAGGCAGATTCAAAGTCAGACAAGGTTGCATGGTGCAAGAGGCAGCGAGCAATTGCATGGAAGACTAGGAGAATACCCGAGACAAGCTTAAATTCGACTACTTCTGGATTGTTTATTCATAATGAGAGGAGCCAACATGACATGCCTTTAGATCCAGCCTCTTTGTCTGATACAACATTCAGGAGGCTTAATGAGCAAAGAGCTAACAGAAGATCACAAGGAACAATGGGGGTAAACAATGATTGAGAGCGTAGTCTGGCTTCAACAACGCAAATGCATACACAAAATCCAAATTCGAGTCGTGTAGATGATTCAAGAGGTAGAGGGCTGTTGCGAAACAGACATGAAACTCGCAGGCGAAGCTACAGAAGATCAAGTGATCAGGGCAGGAGGAGGAGGAACTATTTGCTTTGGGAAAATATGCCTGGGGATCAACAGCTTTGAAGGAACCATTACAGATCATTTTTTTTATCCTCCCATATTGGGAAAATTAAAGAAAGAACAATAATTTGCCAGAATTGTATTTATCATTCACATACTCCTGCAATTAACTGAATATATCATTTTAACTTGATTATTGGTTGTCTTTATACACTTCTACTGATAGCAATGCGATGATATTGCTGACATCAAAACTTAGGAAATTTCGTGACTTGGCAAACTATGAATGGAATTATTGGGAATCATTCCACCACCAAATGGGTATTCCCAAATCATCTATGCTCAAAACATAGCTAAAGAAAACATAATCTATCATAATAAATAATTACTTCCAATATCACTGCTAACAACAAAAATTGGAAAAAAAAATCTCACAAAGTACAGCAGCCATCTCAAATTGTCGACATTCCAAAAATTTTCAGATTTCTGAAAAGAAGCACCAAATTCTACCAGCTCTCTAGATAATGGTACAAAAAAAATGCCGGTAGTTACTTACTTCCCATGAATAGTTTGATCTGTTGATAGTTCTCAAACATGGACATTATATATACGTGTCCACTGTGTTTGTATAATTCATTGGCAAACCTTGCCTTGTGCCAACTAGTGATATTGCGATGATTTTTCTTGGGCGAACCAATGATATATGAGTAAATCACATTTTGTCGCCCACAGAGCATAAATACCGAAGCATATATTCATTGGAAGAACATGTATCTGCCAAATCCTGATGTATTCTTGTAATTGCCTTCTGCAAGTATTTTAAAGCAGGAAGCAAATTTCTGGAGTTCTGTTGAATTGTATTCCCATGAGCTTTGCAGAGTTCCTGCCACATGAATTCAAACTGTATGAGTGAGACTCAGATGCTTTCACTATGCCAAGCTGTTGTATCAAGAATAGCCGAAAAGAGAAAAAAAGGGCAGACAGCAGACAATAAACCTGACACCATCTAAGAATGAACTCCAAATGTGGGCAGTTTTCCAGAAGATCTGAGAATGCATCTATAAGTCTTTGCATATATCTGAAAGGGATTGATGAAGCTACAGCTGGTATATCTACTGGATTGACAGCAAAGATGCACTTTTTAATTAGAGTATCTTCATTTAATCGAAGACTGAGGATTAAAGCTCGGCTTGGTTGATCTTCATCCAAAGCTGCATCAACTGCCTGTGCAAGCATTTGATATCGAAAATGAGCACCTAAGGATTTTACCGCTACTTATTTGTAAAAGATGATGAAAATTCAGAAGTTCTACAAGAAGTACCTCTGGTGTAACATCTATGTCAAGATCAGTAGGATCAAAGATAAAGGAGTCGTCAACTGAATAAAGTAGAACCCCCTCAGTAGTTGCTGCTGCAAAGCTCCGACCAGTGGGAGTTAATTTAAGGCATTTTGTTCGAATAACAGGCCTTCCACTGTTAGGCATTGATCCAGGTAAATCATAACCTAACTTTCCTCGGGTTTGTTTATCAACACCTTCTTCTGTATCACTGTTATCGTCATCAATTAAATCAAGTGGTCCAGCTTCTGTCATATGTTTCGAGTTTAGAAAGTCAAGAACTCCATCAAGAGAGAGATTGTGGGATATCTGAAATCGACGAAGCAATACCTGTGGTGTAGATCCAGAAACAGATAAAGATCACAATTAAGTACTTATGAAGGAGTGCATTAAGTCTCAAATATAAGTTTTCGTGCAACCTAACCTGATCGGCGACATCATACATACATATGTATTTGCTACTACCCCCAGCTAAGATGTAACTCCCATCCGCAGAATAGCACAAGGTTGTGAAGCACTTTCCAGAGCTTGAGTTAGCAGCTGATCTACGATCAGTCATGCGACGACCTCCAGCAATATCCCTTCGACCCTCGATAGTGTACATCAACAAGCCATCCATCGGGTTCCAGAAGTAAATCTGCCCATCTAATGTGCTGCAAGCCAATTGCTTTCCATCTGGTCGATAAACCACAGTAAGAACATCATGTGTGTGTTCAAGCTTTTCAACAGCTCCTTTTCCCTCAAACACATCCCACAACCGAACAGATTTGTCCCATGAAGAAGAAGCTAAGATTGCCTGCATGAGAAGAAACACCTTTTTATGATGCACATAGAATATTTAAGTGTGGAAATAGAATGCTTATAGACTTGGCAATTGGTTAAACACTATCAGAAACCACAGCAAACATCATAAAGATAGTACAGTGATGAAACAAGATGGAGCCAGTAACAAAACTACCTTCACCAGAAGTAGAGGTCTATGAAAAACAGCAGAAACAGCAAAATAGACAAAACATAAATCAACTTACATCTGTAGGAGAAAACATTAAACCGTGAACAGGACCTCCATGACCACTCAGAATATCCAACAACCGTCCGGTCTTCATTGACCACACAAAAATCTATGATTCACAACATCAGATGAATTATCAGGAAGAATGAACAGTGATGGCAGGGAACTATCAACTAGCAATAGATAAAATACCTCAAATGAATCAAAAGTTCCAGCACAAATCACTTCACCACTTGAATCTGCTGCCAAAGAAACAAACTGCCTGGAAGAAGGGGAAGTAAATGTCTTAAAATTTCGATACCGGAACAAATCCCACGCTCGAACAGTACCATCCAAAGATGCGCTTAATAGACAGTGGTTATTGGCCATAAAGTGGAGAGCAGTTACTGCATTAGTGTGCTCAGAAAATGTTACAAAACAGAACCCAGACGAAGCCGTCCATACCTGTAACAGCAAGCACAAGAATCTCTACATGAGTTCGAGAACAAACTTCAAGAAGGAAACTACAATAAAACTTCAGAGCATAAGAACAAAAGAAATACGATTGATCGAAATATGTGTAAAGGTAAAAAAACAATTTCCGAATATTTTCCTCTTTCTTTTTCTTAAAAGTATGAGAAATTACTGCTGCACAAGATTTCCTATTGACAAATGATCCACATAATGCCTCTTTACTTTTGTTCTTTTCGGTTGGCATATAATGCAGACCAGGTCTGAAAATGTGATGCTAACACAATAAAATATGTTTGCAAGAGATTTCTTAGAGATGTATATCCACATAATGCCTCTATTTTTCTTCACTTTAATTTTCTTTAGGGTCATTATATAAAGTTAAATTGGATATTGTTCTAAGCAAATCTAACATTTGAACAAGGATGTGGCATAATGTCTAAGGTGAAACAAGTGCACAGTTGCTCGTACAAAAGTTTTATCTCACAATAGAAGGTTCCCTAACTGTTATCAAGTTCAAACACATGAATCTATAACAAGCATAAAAACAAACCATATAAACAAATATTTTCTATATCTAAAGGCATAATTAACATTTTCTTCCATTACCTTGACTTTATTATCATCAGCTCCAGTAGCCAAGAGTTGTGAATCAGGGGAATATGCAAGACAATTTACATCAAAATAATGCCCCTGCTGCTTTAGTATATAACTCTCGGATCTCCACTCCCACACAAGCAACTGCCCAAGTTTTGCGCAGCCAAATGTCAACCAGTTCCCTAGTTCATTAAAAACCGCCGTCGTAATCTTCTCTCTCGATATTGAGAGCAAGTGAATGCACACAAAATCAGGCATCTGATAGAGACCAAACACGCCATTAGAAAATGCCACAACCATAAGGTCAAGTCCCCTGTGATAATCAGCTGCCGTTAATTTTGCTGGGGCCTGCATACAACTATCCTTCCTCAACAAACTCCATTTCCCCTTCCCTAAATACCCGCCTACTTCATCTAACTTATCATCTTTGTCATCAAAATTCTTCCTCTTCCTCACTTTTCCAATACCAGTGTTCCTTTCAACAACCCTCACTGGTGTACCTGGCAATGGAGTGTCCAACACTTCCCCATCCAAATCTTCTGATTTACCTTCAGTGTCCTTATACTCCCAACTAAATATATAACCATCACGCGTGACTGTAAAAGCCTTACAAATTCTATTAGTTCTTTTATCATATCCAAAAAAACAACCCACAAGGGTATCTCTATGACCATTCAACAAAACAGGCTTAATAACAACCCCGCTCAACTTCTCCACACAAAACAGCCTCCCTGTCATATCTTTTGACCCAGCAAGCAGGTAATTGGAATCCAAACTCCAATCAAATGCTGTTACTTTATCATCAAAATCCGCAAAAGTCCTAATCAACTCAAACGGAAAAAACTCTTTTCTAAAACCAGGCGACCGCCAAATTTGAAGTAATTTACCAGCACCAATCGCAATAAGATCACCACTAGGGCTAAACTTGATAACATTCACAGGATGCTTAAAGGACATACGGTGCAGCACAATGCGACGGTGTAAATTCACGAATAAGCAACGGTTATTCTCATCAACTGTTAAAAGAAATGTACCTTCCGGAGAGACAGCGATGCGGCATATATTGGATGATGACTGGAACGGTAGGGTTACGGTTTGTGATTTAATGAGATCGGTGACGGAGATTCTGTTACCTACAGGCGATATTAGGATAGAATTGTTGGTAATAACAACGTTGCCTCCTCTGTAAGGAGCTCCGAGGAGATTTTGAAACCTGAAATTCATAGCTTGCCAATGAGTATGAAAAACGATTAATCAACCAAAGCTTTTTTCTTGTATTTTCCTTGCTTTTCTCGAATTTTCTCAGCAAAAAAATGAGGAATCAAGCAAGGCTTTTGATAGAATTTTCCTTGCTTTTCTCGGATTTTCTCAGGAACCAAACAGCAGAAACAGGAGCTTTCTTCTTAACAGAAATTTAGGGTTTAACTAGGGTTTCTATTGGGGCGAGTGTGGTTATTATGGGCCGGGCTATATAAGACCCATCCAGAACAAAAGATTCGGCCCAATACTTTGACGACCCGTCCACAGTAATATGTTAATAGATTATTACGGCATTTTCCCGCTCTCTTTTTGGTTTCAATCCTCCTCCATTAATGGTAGATGTTTCGCGGTGATTTCAATTCCTGAGATGGATTCTCCCGACGGTGATCGGTCATCCGTAGGCTCATCAGCACCGAAAGAATTGTCATCGAAAGCTCATGTAAGAGTTGCTTTTCGAATCTGATTTTTATTATTTTCTTATTCTTTGATCGGATTGTTCCTGATTTTCTTACCTATTTGTTTATCTGTTGAGAAAATGGAGATAGAAGTATTTTCTTTATTGATCTAGGTTTTTTCATTCTGGAATTAATTGGTTGAATGATGTTTGTAGGATCCGAACACATTGAATTTGAGGATTTTGTATGTTCTGATATTAGGTTACCAATTGTTTATGCTCTTACTGTCATTCACTGCTTTACATAATTGATTCACATGTTATCAAGAACCATCAGTTTTACTATTATGATCAGGTTACTCTCATATATATTTCAGATCTTCAGTCTTGAATGCATTTTTCATTGATTTGTATGAAATTGTGTAATCTATTGTTGGTTTTAATTCCTAAATCTTTCCATCCGTTACTCTTTTTCTGAAATATTTTGAAAAAGCTTTTCCTTTCAAGTCATGTGAGCAAGTCCTTATATAGAAAGGCATTCAGAAACTAATTTGCCTCCTCCAACATCCAGTCCTCTGGAAAGGTACTGAAATGTCTAAAGTTAATACTCCATATTATGACAAGAAAGTGATCATAACATATTAATGTGGTACACATAAACATCTTTCGTTTGGGACTGCAAATACTTCCCTGCATTTAATACTTACTGAACAGCAACCTAATTTATGTGAGACCAATATGCTTTCTGTACAAGATGCTGATAGGTCTCAAGAGTTGAACCTAGGGTTCTCTAAGAGAAAACGGCATGTACACATTTTCTTCCTCAAGTATTTTCATACTTTATTTGTCTTTCACATTGTTTACTGATCTTGAATGGTTTGGAATCTTTCAGTAACTGGAATGATGCTTGAAACTGTATAACCTGCAACTGTAAGAATACTAGATACTTGAAACTGTAAGTGAATCAGAAGGACATAATACTGTTATATTCTGTTTAAGCATTTGATGCTGTAGCTGAGTAGGAATACCAGATGTTGCATTGCCAATTATTCTCTTATATGAAACTGCTCAACCTCAACTAGTTTGAGATTAAGACCTCATTGTGTTGAGCACGCAATGGCTTTAGTAAAGATCTAAAATTCAAAATATGTTCTTCTCTGACATTAATAATCAGAAAACATGAGTGATTGTCCAAATATTATAATTTGAATCGAAATTCAGGGTTTCTAATATATTAGCTCATTCTTGAACAGAGATATTCGTGTTATAAAACGTTGGAAAGGAAATGTTAAAATAATCTTTGCTGTTTGTGCTAATTTCATTTATCACTGGCAGTAATTGTGTGTGCTTAGCGCAAATGTTTTGTTTGGATTCTTGTACTTGCGGAAATTGCTATAACAAGCCCAACAATGAAGACAGAGTTATATACATTCGACAAACAGTTAAAGCCAAAAATTCACATGCATTTTCCCAAAGATTGAGCATTCCTCAGCAACTGCGTTGGTAATACTTTCTTAAACTTTATATATTGTTTAATTTTTTGTCAAATTGGATGGACGTTGAACATGAAAACATTTTGCAGCAAGATGGGAACCAGACAACACCATCCTCAGGCAGGCATATAAGAGGATGCAAATGCAAGAAGTCAAAGTGTTCGAAAAAAATATTGTCAATGCTATCAGGTTTGTATATATGTTGATGCTCGGCAGTTTACCATTGTGGGAAACTATTTATATGCTTTTAAGCTCACGAAACTGATATTCTTAGTCTTTGATCCGACTTCCCAAATTATATGATGCGGCACTTCCTAAATTAATGTCATAGTGATCATTTTGATCTGAAATGGAATGACATAATAATGAGCTCTGTTCATCCAAGAGATCTGTGCCTCAAGTTGGTATTGGTATGTTTTTTTTTCGAATCTCTTTCTCTATTTCAAGGGAAAAGTTGGATGCTCAAAGGGATGCCAATGCCAGGGGTTGTCAAATCCATTTCGTACACAGCCAGGTTAGAGTTTTGTCAGAAAGGTTTTTTTTTTTCCCCCCACATTTTACCTTTTACTTTTTTCTGTTATGTATTAGAAACTGTTTCTTCCTATCCTTTCTAAAGTATGTCATGATCTTACATGTACAAAGTGGATTACCCAAAAAAAATTGCAGAGAGGCAAATGTTGGTTTAGTTGCTTCCCAGATTTTCTAACTTAATGATGGGATGGATTATTTGTTTTGAATATGATTGATGTTGTAAATAACCTCCAAGACTGCATCTGTTTTTAAATGTTCTAGTTTTAGACCATGCCAGCAAGCTGTAACTTGATCTGAATGTGCTAAAAGCCTTTTGCGAGTCTGTTTTCGCTATTTCTTCAGTACCAAGTTAACATTATAATTCAATAAGATCAAATCCAGTAGTGGACTTTTATCAGCTGTCAACATATGCACTGATATACTTGACTTTCCTTTTACAAAAACATTATACGGAAACTCTAAAATATGGGTGAACTCATCCGGTGGTAAGAAGGATATTATAGAGCCAGGACAGATTTCAGCATGGCAATGGGTGTTAAACAATCTTCACCAAGATTGGAAGAATTTTCTGGCATAAGCAAATTCAGCCCATTTTCTAATCCATCCTTGAAGCGAGTAACTTCTTCAAGTTCAGCCAAATTAGAAGGTTACAAAGAAGTTTCACCAGTCCAACAGCATGTGGGAAGTAGCTTTCAGCCATCAGCTTATTCCCTTGAATTGTTCACCACCCAAGAATTTTGCGTCACAATTTAGGGTGAATAGAGACTTGTGTCGGTTTGGTTCTCAATGTGCACTTAGTCCCATTTTTGAAGTGGGCAATACATCTGAGATGCTCATTAGCACTTACCCTACTAACAAAGTTACAGCTAGATCTCCAAATGAGAAACAGGTATCACCTTCACAATCCCAAACCCAGGAGCTGGGGTAACCTCTTCACCAGGCTTGAGCAGTGGCAACAAATATATGTTGCAGGCCATGCATTCTCTCTCTCTCTCTCTTTATCTTAACCTGCGCCGTAATTCCAAACATGGTACGCATCAAACTACAAGTGATGTTACGGGTAGTTCCAGTGATCAGTGATAGGCATGCATGGAAATTTTAGGAAAGAGCTTGCTTCTTTGAATTTTCAGATCAATTTCCATAGTACACAAAGCACACATAATAGGCTGGTAAACTTCTTAAACTTGATCAGAACTGTGCATATATCACCAATAATACAGTGAGTAGGATGGTAGGATTTTGTAGGCAGTCCCAATGGATTGACTTAGTGGCTGAGTTGGAAGTTTTCCTCTCTTTTTTTAAACATCTTATGAAGATGACAAATCAAC
>JAYMTB010000828.1:0-12535 GCA_036897585.1 Francoa sonchifolia
AGGGTTCGATTAAGGTGTAACAATTCCACGTATCTATGATATGAATACAAGAAATTCTTCATAAGAATCCTCTCCAGATTGACTATACTCAATCTAAGTGATTCTTCCATTATAAACATATTTCCATCTGCAGAAACACACGAAACCTTTCTTTATCTCTTCTTCAAGAATCTGAAAAAATCATAATGAATCATAATTCTTCCTTTCAACTTTTAGTACTGATAACGTTCTTAGCAATATTCCATCTTTCTAATTGTCGACAAATTGATTTGTTTACAAATGAACAACCAAATCAAGAAATGAAAATCGGGTTTTCTCCTTCCGTTGAATCTGTCAATTACAAAATCTATCCAGCATTCGGAGTTTCTAATCAAGTTGTTCTAGGTGGACCATTTTGCACGAAATAGAAATTTGAGATTGAATCATCCTCCACCCTTTTTGTTTATAATCAATCGGATTTTGGCCGTGATTTTTGTACATGTAATATTTTTATAGTTAATTTAGCATTTTCTACTATTCCATCATGTCCACCAAATATTTATTGCTTTAATTTTATTTTCTTTTTATAAAATTATGAATAATAATATATAAATTAAATGCCATAATAATAGTAATATTTGAGGATTAAATAATATTTTAATTAGGGCACAAAGTTGAATATATTTACAAGTTTGACATAAGGGTAATATCGGAAAATATAGAAAAGGTCCGGTGAAGTAAAATTGGCTAACACGTTCATAGAAAGGCGAAGAATTCGTGGGAACGACGAGACCAATTCAGAGGTACGAATTCTCTCTCATTTCTTGATGATTTTTGTTCTTCAGATTGTGTTATTTTGATTCGCGAGAAAATAGAACTTACAAATTCTGTATTATGGATTAGAGCTGTGGTTTGTTTTTCGCCATTTTTAACGATTTACTGAGTTTCTCTTGTTCTATGTTTTTTTTTTTTAAATTAAAGTTTTAAGTTGTGGTTATGAGATTCTTGTATGCGATTGTCATGATTGTCGTAGAATTAGGGTTTTGATTCTTGGTCTATTGACTTGGAATTGGGATTGTAATTGTTTTGTGGGAAAGTTTTGTTGATTTGAAAACGCAAGAATTGAACTAAAATTGAATTTTAAGAAATTGTCATTGACTTGTTATGATTAAGATTTAGGTTCATTCAATTGTAATTTCTTCTCTCAATTTAAATTTTTTTCTTGGAGATGGGTCAAGATTGGTGTAATCATAGGTTTATATAGAACAGATATTGCTTTTTTTTAACTTTTTTTTTTGCTGCATCAAGAATGTTAACAAGAGGGCTTTTGGCATTTGTTTCAGTGAATCAGGTTGTTAAACTGATTGGTGTGTTTTTGGCATTGAAGAGATCATATGACCAAGGAAATGAGGTAAATTTGTGCCCTTTCTTAAGCCCGATTAACTAGGCCATTACCTGGTTTTGGTCTCATGGTCATTGGAGGACTGACATGGATATGGTTTATCAGAATCCTACATTTCATTCTTTTCCAATTCTTAGAATTGATTTATGCCGAATCGTCACAATAAATTTGTGTCTTATTCTGAGCCATCTTTGTTTTGGTGTGAAGTTTTTTGAGATACTAATTCTATGCCTGATAATGCTTCAATAGGGGACGTGTAAGATGGGATGAGGATAACCTCGGAGACATTGAAGCAAACAAACCTGTAAGGCAGAAAATCACTGAACCCAAGACACCATATCACTCCATGATTGATGATGATGGTATGTTGAATTACGCTTTATATTAGTGCTATGCCTTTCATATTTTTACCATTTTCTTTCTCTAGTTTCTCTCCATGTTTTCGTTTCCAACTGGTTGGTGACTATTGTAGGATCTGTGTCTCCTGTAGAGGGTCCCTTCGATGACTTTGTTGGTGATGCAGTTCATGCAGAAGCAATAAGGAGTGCTTTGAATGACACGGGTTCTTCAAGTAGAAGAAGAAACACCCGGCGATCTGGTGGCTGGACGTCTTCTGAGGACGAGGCAGATGCCACGGAACATGATGAAGAAGGTTCCAATATACCCTTGAATTTTTTTTATGACTAATTCCAAAATCTTTCATTGCTAGCACTGCGACAGTTTTAACTGTTGTTTCTTGTATGCTCTGTGTTGGAATGTTTTCAGGTTCTGAAATGGACAAGAATGCCGTAAGTTTTAAGGAGCACAGACGGAAACACTACGATGAATTTCGTAAAGTCAAAGAACTGCGTCGAAAGGGTTCTTTTCTCGTGGATGGAACCAATGAGAATGGCAATGTTAAGATGGAAGCAGAGGGGGAAACATACCCATCTTCATCAATAATCGCCGGTGTTAAAGAAATAGATATGGATCAAGATAATGACAAGCTTCACTCTGCAGCACCTCAGGCTAATGGATCGTAGCCGTATATACATTAAACTGTAAAATGCTGTGAAAATAATGGCAGTGAGAAAATAAGTTTGAGTGTTATCCTTGGGAAATTGAAATTCTGAGTTATATTTGGATTAGATTAGGAAATTGACAATCTTACAACTGAAATTCTAACTTGTTACTTTACAATTTCTCACCCAAACAAGAGACTACATAATTCATTGTTTCTTAATACCTTTTAGGAACTTCAATACATGAAGCATGGTAGGCCGGTTTGCTGGATTATCAGACAAACAAACAGCAGCTATTTGCAGCACTTGAAGCATCATTGGCTTTGAATCTGCATCGAGAACTGTTGGATCGAGAACATCAGCAGCTCGACCCTTATTCATCTTTTGAATCACCCATCCGACCAAGTTTCCACCTTCAATATCTTTGAAATCAGGTCCAGTTGGTTCTTTCCCTGTTACCAATTCCAGCAAAATCACACCAAAACTATAGACATCTCCCCTTGTTGTGGACTTGCAGCTCTGCCCATATTCTGGTGGAATATACCCAAATGTTCCAGCAATATCAGTACTGACATGAGTCTCACAAGCACTGATCAATCTGGCTAGCCCGAAGTCTGCAACTTTTGCCTCAAAATCTTCATCGAGTAAGATGTTACTGGCTTTAATGTCCCTGTGGATGATGTGGGGAATGAAGCCGTGGTGAAGAAAAGCTAATCCCCGTGCAGCCCCTGTTGCAATTTGAAAGCGTCTACTCCAATCAAGGACTTCAAGAGCCCCAGTCCGATTTCTCAGCCAAAGATCTAAGCTCCCATTTACCATGTATTCATAGACAAGGAGCTTCTCATCCCCAAAAGAGCAGTAACCAAGCAGTGGAACGAGATTTTGGTGTTTTACCTTACCCAAAGTTTCCATTTCAGCTAGGAATTCTCGATCACCCTGTGTTTTAGCTTGGCTTAACTTCTTAACCGCAACTGTTTTCCCATCAGGCAACATGGCTTTGTACACAGTTCCAAAACCGCCATCTCCAATTATGTTCGTCTTGCAGAAGTTGTTGGTAGCTTCAAGAATATCAACCAAGGTTATTTTCAGTAGCGGCTGCTGAAACATAGCTATGTTGATGCTCAAAGGTTCTTTTGATCTGCTACTACTTAAGAAATAAAGATTTTGATCAAGGCTGTTCAATTTGCTTTCCTGAAATTCCTCGAGATCACTCTGCCTACTATGACTGGTAATCCATCTTCGTAGAACAAAAGCTGAAGTAAGAATGATGACTACACTTCCAACAACAATTGCAGCAAGCCCCCATGCATTTAATAATGTCAACTTTCGATCGATTGTTTTGATCTGACAATCTAAACCCATAACTCTTCCACACAAATTCTTGTTCCCAGAAACTGAAATTGATGATAGGTTTCTGCAAATTCCGCTTCTGGGTATAGGTCCTTCCAATCTATTTTGTGCCAAGTTTAGGTAAAAGAGATTGATCAAGTTGCATAGTTTGTCCGGAATCTGTCCAGAAAGCATGTTCCCTGAAACATCAAAATATTCAAGTTGCATGAGATTTCCAAGGTCTGAAGGAATTTCTCCAGTGAACATATTTCCATGAAGATCCAAATACGTCAAATATGAAAGATTGCCCAAAGATCGTGGCAAATTTCCATCAAAATAATTACTGCTCAAGTTCATTGCTTCAATCTTCCATGGATTTGAATTCAAGAAGAGCCCATGGACTTGACCAGATAGTCTGTTCTTCTGAACATAAAGGCCAACAAGGTTCACCATACGTGAAAGAGATACAGGCAGTTCGCCATTAAGCTCGTTTGAGCTTAAATCCAAGTGCGTAAGTGCATTCAAGCTCCCAAAAGTCAGTGGAATGGAACCAGAAAGCTTATTCCCAGTCAAATTCAGTTTCACCAAACCACTCAGATGCCCTATGCTCCCAGGTAAAGTGCCTGTGAGTTGGTTATGGCCCAGATACAACCCTTGCAACTTGCTAGCCTTGCTAAGTTCCGGTGGAATAGAACCAGTAAGCAAATTTTCCGACAAGTCCAAGGAAGTAAGATTTGTCAATTGAGAAAGTGATCCTGGTATCTCCCCCGAAAGCATGTTGTTGCTGATTAGAAGATCCACAAGCACAAGACAATTCCCAAGTTCTTCAGGTATTGAACCCGACAATTTGTTGTGAGACAGATCAAGTACTCCATGATGCTGGACAAAGCTCAAATCAGGTATGTTAACATTTTGAAAATACAAAGAAGACTTTGAAGGTATTGACCCCGATAGATTGTTGTGGGAAAGAACCAAGCATTGCAACTGAGCCAGGTCTGCTAATTTCTCCGGGATTGACCCATTGAGACTGTTGTTTCCAAGGTCCAATGTGGTGAGTTCGGTGCAGTTCCCAAGCTCAGGCGGAATATTCCCTTCAAGCATGTTTGAATTCAAATTAAGAACAGAAAGGGAAGTGAGATTCCCAATCTCCTTCGGTATTGTGCCTTTAAATTGATTGCCACTTAGAACAAGCCGCTGCAGTACAACTGCATTAGCAATCTCAACAGGAAGAGAACCCTCCAACAGATTGTTGGCAGCAGAAAATTCCATGAGACTCGGGGAGCTCCAGATACTTAAAGGTAGCGAACCAGAAAAGTTGTTCGAATCCAGGTCAAGCACCATCATCGGAAGCTCGGATAGGTACTCCGGAATAGAACCAACAATCTTATTATTCACCAAAACCAACTGAGTAAGATTTCTACACTTCACAAACGTATCCATAATCGTACCAGATAGAAAATTAAAATCAAGATCAATCTCCGAAAGAGAGACTGAATTACACAATTCTCTTGGTATTGCCCCAGTCAACAAGTTGCTACTCAAACTAATGTGGGTAAGTGCCGAGCAATTCCCAATCTCAGGCGGGATTTTCCCCGAAAATTGATTACTCGAAAGCAAAAGTGAAGTAACTTGCTTCCACTTTCCAAGCCAAGAAGGCAATGGTCCAGAAAACTGATTTCTCTCAGCAGAGAATGACAACATAGGCAGCTCAGAAAGCTCCTCCGGCAACATACCCGCAAGTGAATTAAACGAAAGCATTAAAGTCCTCAAATTTTTACACTTACCCAACTCCGCGGGTATTGACCCATTAAGCTCAGCATAAACTAAATTCAATATACTCAAATTCTGCAACATACCAATAGATTTTGGGATCGAACACTTCAATGGGTTGTAGGAAAGATCAAGTTTACTCAATGACTGTAACTTAGATAACTCTTCTGGCAATGGACCTTTTAATGAACAAGAAGGTGAGAAAAGGTTTTCCAGACGTGAAAGTCTACCAATTTCCGGCGGCAACAAACCGGAAAAATCGTTAATGCCAATGTAGAGATCAGTAAGGTTTCCCAGGTTCCCAATTTCAGGTGGGATTTTGCCGGAAAATGTGTTGTTTGATACGTCTAGAGAAATTAAAGACTGAAGGTCTGTGAAAAGTTTTGGAGGGAGAGAACCTGTGAGGAAGTTATTGCCCAGGTCCAAATACTGAAGCTGAGTCAACTCACTGAGTTCGGTCGGGACGATTCCGGAGAGAGCATTACCGGAAAGGTCAAGAGACCGTAATTCCTTCAAGTTTCCAAGCTCCGGTGGAATGTTTCCGGTGAACGAGTTGGGTCCGAGCTTTAGTGACTCCAGCTGAAACAACTCACTGAGCTGACTCGGAATCTCGCCTGAAAACTCATTCCCGCCTAAAGAAAGTTGCTTCAAGAGTTTGAGGTTAGCTATTTCTGCAGAAATCTCGCCGTACAGAAGATTTGAAGACAAATCAAGAGAAATAAGATTGGAGAGAAGGAAAATGGAAGGAGAAAGAGGACCTTTAAGGAACAAAATTGGAAGAGCGAGTGAAGTAACTCGGCCGAGTTCACAAGTTACACCAAGCCAGTCACAATGAGGGGTTAATGGGTTCATGCAGAAAGAAGACGAGGGTTTTCAAGTCCATTTTTGAAGGAAATAAGATGATCTCTTTCTGGGTTTCTTCCCTCTTGCGCTAAACTCGAAGAAATCGTAAATGAAACAAACCAAATCAAAACCAGAAGCTTAATCGCCATAGATGGAGGAAGAAAGCAGAGAGAGAGAGAGAGAGAGAGAGAGAGGGAAAATGAAATACTGTGTCAGTGAAACGGCACGTATCTCACGTGATCTGAACTTCATTAACGGCAATTCTGTTTTGAAGTTATGGAAATTATGTTTAGACCCAAAAGCTTTTATGAATAATAAATTAACCCCAGAAGAATGCAGTAATAAGACAACAAGGTAAAGGGTACCTCTTTTTCTGAAAATCCTGCTGTTTTTACCTTATTTGCAGAATTCTCTTTTTTCTTCATATATTCTTTGATTCTCTTCGATTTGGATTTCAAATAAATAAAAAATACTCATAATCACAGTCCAAATATATAAATTCAAGTCAAATTACAAATAATGTTTTCGGTGGTTGTTTGAGTTTTATTTTATATCGTGGATTGGATCGGACCGGCTGTTATTTGCCTAGGCCCAATAAAAATCCAAGCCTAGAACTCATTAAAGCTAAGCACACCTATTGATGCCTAACTTTAAAGAATAAGTGAGACAAAACGTTGTAACATGAACGTTTTATCTCGATATGAGCATATTTGAAAAGATATTTGGCATGAGAGCTTGAGTAAGAGAGTTCTTTCAAAATAACAAAGACAACTCTCCAAATAAAAGATGATCGCTTTGTTTCACTGAATCCATTTAAATTCCTTAGTAACTGTCAAATACGAGATTTGTTCTTAAAGACTCTGACTAATATAAGCTAAAACCATATGACATGCTATTTATATGGCATTTGTATATATCCTATAGTTTAATTACTTGGGAGATGGACACCTGTCATATAAATGATAAGTCATATCTTATGTCTTAAAAATTGACACACGACAAATGAATGGCGAGTCATCTTTCCATTCACATGATATTTACTATAAATAACTTTTGAGCACCTCATTAAATGGGTAACGTTAAGAGAAAAGTCTTTACCAACAGTTATCCTAATTCTAAAAATCATTAGAGTAAACCGTAGACTTTTTCGTAAGATTGTTTTTCCGATTTCTTTTGAACAATAAATGCAAATACTATATATGTAGCAAAAGTAGGAAAGTTTTATAATCGTCACTTCAAATAACGCTTTATGATGTAAAAATATGCATAAATACTTGCTTGTGCCTGGTGGGGCCATCTTTAAAGGTGAAAATCCACACTTAGTGGTGATCATCACCACTCATGAGAAAATTATCACTGATTAATATATAATTTCACCATTAAATATGGAACTGGCACAGTAGTCTTGTGCTGGGCTCAAGAAATTGGGCCGTAAGTTTTTCCAAATTGGGCCACCCGGCCCATATTTTTCCAAACTTCAAACATTCGGCCCACAGAAAACAGCTTACATTACTTTCACAGCCCATTGATTGAACGGGCTAGACTAATGGGCCGGATTGAAAAACGGGTCAAAATAAAAGCAAACTCTCTCACGGCCCAAACCAAATCTCACTAAAATTTCTTAAAAGGATATATTATTCACTTTCGACTCGAAAAATACCGATGAATCTAGCTAACTATAATCAAATATAATTCGTGAAAATTTACTCATAATATCGTGTTATATATGATACAATGTCAGCATCCATTATTTCGAAACTTTTGTTTCTCATTCGACTCGAAAAATACCGATTAATCTAGTCTAACTATAATCAAATACAATTTGTGAAATTTGTACGTAAATTTATTTATTAAACGTTCGAACTCAAAAAACATCGTGCTATAAAAAAACGCAAAATATTGTTTTTTCATCTGGGTTTTAACTGAAAAACGCAAAATAGTGTATACCGATCAATCTAGTCTAGCTATAATCAAATACAATTCGTGAAAATTTGTACATAAATTTATTTATTAAATGTTTCAACTCAAAACATCGTGTTATATATGATACAATGTCAACATCAGTTATTTCGAAACTTTTGTTTTCCATCCGGGTCTTAACCGAAAAATGCAAAATAGTGTCAATTTGCACTAGTGTTATGTATAGAAACAAATAGTGATGAAAAAGTGAAAATAAGTAGTTGAGATATTAATTCAAAAATATTAAACAAAAACCCTACTTTAAGGCAACTATTACCAACCAAAAACAAATTATTACTCACACTTCATATATATATAAAAGTATGAATAAACTTTAGAAAGAAGTTTCATAAATTAGTAGTTATAATGAGACAATGAATCTCTTGATTTGCAGGCCAAGAATGTCTATAATCATTTTTACAGTATTCTATCAATTTTTCTTGCTTAAGGGTTCGAATTTATGTTTAATAATTTCAACAATTACATTAATTAATACTCGTTTATCACTCAATTGATTACAAGTTTACTCGAGTAATCATGTCATGCATGGTGGCTTCTAATTTTAGACATGATTTTATTTGATAAAATTTGTGGGGATCAGTTAATAAATTTTGTTCGTATATTTTGAACGTGATTTTATTCGTAACTTAATTTAAAATCAATACAAAATGTACAATTTGATATTATTTAAAACATATATTTTATTTTGAAAAGAACAAGACTCTACCTTTCTTCATAAAAGAAATAATTTTGTCAAACCAATAAAAAATAATGTAAAATATAAATAAAATTAGATATACAACTTCAATTCAATAATTGAATGTAACATAATGACAGTTATGACAGTTGAAATTATTGTTATTTGTAATAGCAACCAAAATTATTGTAATTTTCAACAACTTTCATTAATGAATTAAATTCTTCCATAATTTCTTTCAATATTTTTATTTTCAAATAATAACTTTAAAATTGGTCAAAATTACAATAACTAAAGGGAAAAAATAATCGTGTCTCAATTTGAACTCGGGCATTTTGAGACAGCGCAGCTAAAGTCCTATCAAAACATAACAGTAGGATCGTTACAAATGGGTATCAAATTAGTTTGCCAAATTGAAGTGTCGGAGCAAAATGTTAAGCAAAACAAAGTGTTATATTGTGTAATGCACCATTTCACAACAGATAAGTTCGAGTTTCATATCTGCTACCAGACAGTTTATATTTAAATATTTTAAAACATCAAAAACTAAAACTTGATTTAACATGGTAAGCATTAGTGGATCGGACCTAATGGTATGAAAGGGATTAGATGAAACTATAATAAAAAAAATTAATTTTACAAAATTGGGGCACCACACCCAATTTGTTTGTGTAAAGTCGGGTCTTCTAATAAATGAAAAAGTTGTGAAAAGAAGATTGGTTGAATTAGTCCATTTTTAAGACTTACTTTAATGTGAAGTCTTATAATAAGTGATTATGTTAAAACAGGTTTTGAAGTAATATTGGTTGGCAGTATTTTTGACGGTTTTTGTCTTCCGCTTAACATTCTGATTTGGAAATTATATAAGAATTATACGAAGTATATTTTATGATAATATCGGGTAAATATTATCATGATATATTTGAAATATGGAAACTAGATTTATGGGAAGTTTTGATATTTGAATGGAGATATTCAATATTTAATTTGAAATAATAAAATATATTTGAAGATAATATTTCTCGGATATTTATGGAAAGATTCAAAATTTGAACCGAGATTTTATTGAAATATTTCCCTGAATTATTTGAAGGGATTATCGGTTCATTCATGATTAACGAAAATCAAACTATGTTCATTCAAGAGGAGTTTTTCAAATCACCGATTTATTGAAGGAATGACATTTTGTTTGTAAGAACACTTATTCGTTTAGCTTGCTTGTTGTTGAGTAACAAACGTTCCTACTTTCTTTAGTGAGGTAGAGGGAACATGTAGGGACTTGTTTCTTGGTTTAGCTAGAAGCTTACAATCGTCGGTAGCAGTGGTAAGAATGGAGTCCTTAGAGTCTGTATAAACCCGATTAGTGTTTGTAATCTTTAATCTTTATAGTGAAATATTGTTGAAACTAGGCGAGGCCCCGCAGATGTAGGTGGAGCACGGAACTGCGTGAACATTTTGTTGTGTCATTTAATTTCGGTATTGCATTCATACGTGCATATGAGTTGCGATTCAGTGTGCCAGAACATTCTGTTCGAATAACTGGTGTTCCAGAAAAATCTGTTCTAACACCTCATTAACCGGACACTTTCAGATTCGTTATGGAATTGACACTATTTTTCTTTGTCGTATAGAAGGGGAAAATACCTGTAAAACAAGTAGGTAAAGCGTTTGAATCGCCTCTAGAATTAACTGCCTTTCTCGTGTACTGGCTATGTAAATTTGTTTGTATAAGAAATCCTCATGATGGAATTCATAAACGCATATTTCCTTTGGCATTGCTTTTGGCGAAAGGTGAGAGGTTTCCTTTAGGGGCTTACTTTCTAGGTATACATGAGGCTAGATCGTTATGGGCTCGACATTCAAAGGAGCATGGGACGCTATACACACGTGTGTTTTGCTCCTTTGACGTTCCTTCAAGTATTTCTTTGGGAGCGATTCCCGTCATATGCTGCAAAAAGAGTATCTTCTTTGATACCAATCCATCGAGGGTGTAGTTGGTGTGGTCGTCTTAAGAAGTTAGGAGATTTAAATTTTGAAGATATTTTTGATAAAGAGTCTGAAGTCTTGTTTCGTCCTTATCTTAAAACGCCATCTTCTGTTGTTCCTTTTTGCCTTGTTTACACATAAAGCGTTGAAATTCCTATAAAGGACTCTGAAGTGGCTTTAGAAGGTAAGGATTTAGACTGGGCTTTCATTACTCACGAAGGATACTTACTATCTTTTATAGAAACCTCAACACTTCAAGATTATGAGAATGACTTTAGGCCACAAGCATATTATCCTCAGCGTGTCGCACGTCAATTTGGATTTGATCAAGTGCTTATTGATGCACCCATGTCTTTGGAGAAAATGGTTATGGATAATGGAATGTACTTGCGATATTTTCCTTTAATCGCCTTGGCACCCTCTGTTAGGATCAATGGGGCTTCGCATAAGGGTAAAATATCTTCAAGGTGGGCACAGTGGTGGGTTGATAATCTTAATTCTCTTCACGAAATCATGTTAACACCCTGTAACCCTTATAAAACTGTGGTCGTATATGCAAACGATATTTTTTTGAAGTGTATAGGTTTACGAAGCAAGTCTAAAACTTCTTCTTCTGACCAAGACTCATTGACACAAAGCGCGAAGCGAAAATCTGGTCCTTCGAGGGTAAGAAAATCAAAGGACACCACTCCATCTATTGAACCTAGTTCCCCCAAACCTAAAAAGAGACGTAGACTTTGACGTGGGGAAAGTTCCAGTAGGGCCGCCACTTTGTCCGAAACATCTGCACAAACTCCTCATGCTCCCGTCACAAATATCCAAATTAATTCTGATTTAGATGAATCAGATTCAAGTGAGGCTCTTCTTCAAAAACGTTCTCGAGGGCAAAGCATAACTTCTCAGTCCAATTTGTTGATGCTTCATCCTTCGGAAGACAATGTAAGTCAATCTCTCAAAGCTCATCTATTTTGATCTTTTCAAATATTTCGCTATCAGGAAATATTCCATCAGAAATTGGAAAGATGCAAAATATTGAGATCCTTCACCTAATCCAGAATCAATTGAACGGCTCGATTCCTCGAGAAATAGGCCAGTTGATGTTTCTAAAGGAACTCTTTTTATCATCAAATCAACTCACTGGTATGTTCCTGCTACAATTGGCAATTTGAGCAACTTAAAAATATTATTCCTCAGTGAGAATCAACTCTCAGGTTCCATTCCTCAAGAGTTACATAGACTGAAGAAATTATATAAACTTCAATTGGACTCGAATCACTTTACTGGTTATTTGCTTGAAGACATTTGTTCAAATGGCTTGCTGGTAAACTTTTCAGTCAGCAACAATCAACTCCAAGGACCAGTTCCCAAATGTTTGAGAAACTGTGACAACTTAGTTAGAGTCCGAATGGAAGGAAACTGTTAAAACATGTTTTTAAGCAACATTGGTTGGCAGTATTTTTGACGATTTTTGTCTTCTGCTTATCATTCTGACTTGGAGATTATATGAGAATTATACGAAGTATATTTTATGATAATATCGGGCAAATATTATCATGATATATTTGAAAT
>JAYMTB010000829.1:0-12530 GCA_036897585.1 Francoa sonchifolia
GGGAGTGTCGGACAAAGCCGTATCGTATGGTCCTTCTTTCCGTATACGGACTTTTCCTGTTTTTGCTTTTCAAGTCCTTTCTTTCTTTACTATTTCCCAATATGCCCAAACCCAATTGCCAAATTGCCTTCCTTTTCAAGGGCATGCCAAATTACTTTTATCATTTTCAACTAGACGTGCAAATCGATGCGGTTAGGTTTACTTTTGGAATCGAATGGTTGAAATTCGGTTGCAAAATTCATGTTTTTCGAATTGTCCGTACTGAATTTTGGACTCATATTGAATATAGTTTACTGGGCTAATCCTATTAGTAGGTATAAGATCGGATTTTGATTTTCATTATCTCAAAAAAAAACATTAAGCTCAATTTGATTCGATAGTAGAAAAAACAAAACTTATTAATATACAACGGAATTTATAGTTATTATAAAATCCCGTCCCATATTAAATAAACTTGAAAATACAATATTTTTTTTAATAATTAATTTGAGGTTTAAACATTTTTAAATGCAATGGATATAGATTTGTTTCAACAAAATTTGTAAAATAGTGTTACAACTTATAAGTGCATTTTAATTGTAAAATTGTAGTTATTTGTAGTGGGTCTAAAAAAAATAAGAATGTGTGGTGATATTAATAATGGGTCCATATATAGGACAACTTAGACTATAACTTGGTTGGATATTATGTTGAAACACTAATTGTGACATTAATGGAAACTTATGTGATGCATATTTATTTATTAAAATGCTAAATTTGGTATTTGGTTGCATAATTGCAGAGGCATAGGCACATGCATTGTTTATCTCCTATTTTGAATAAATGACAATAATTACTCTAAATAAATTATTTAAAATATTTTCTCCATAATCTAATCTATCATATTTTTCCATAACTTTACAATTAATTTATAATAAATTGAATTATATTGTATTCTAATAGTTTTGTGAATTGAAAAGGTTATCATCGTATTTTAGTTTAGTAAAATGTTTTCTTTTTAATTACGGATTATGTAACACATTAACTTACACGTAATCTCATATTCGAAGTTTAGTGAAAAAATGAAGTAACCTCTCATTTTGAGTGCGGTGACTTGGGGGTGCAACCGTGCCAGATCAACGGATAAAAAAGACTTGAAATTGAATCGGAGATATGGAATTTTCCCCTAAGGGACCTTGGAGGAAGACACATTGGGCTGATTATCACAAGACTTGAGGGGGCCAACTCGGGCCGTAAGCAGCAACGTTTAGAGCCTGCGTCTCAATCAATTATGTGGAGCTTTATCCTCTTCAAACTCTCACACAAATCATAATACCAACAGTAATTCATCCTAAAAATGTCAAGAAAAACTAAAGAAATTGATTTTCAGATATAATATATTGCTTCATTTACATAAACAAATCAAATCTGTTTCAATAATTTCTCGAGCATTGAACAATTTTCTGATTCCTCTTGGGGTTTTCTGGGTTCCAGACTCTAGTGATAAAGAAAAACTTGATGCTGAATTTTTCTCCCCATCTATACATCTTACAAAAAAATTGAAAAGAAAAGGAAAAAATATATATATTGGGATTTTCTTTATAGCAAATATAATTTGAGATTTTCGGTTTTGTTTTATCATATGATTAATCAATGATACAGAGGTTGTACCCGGAGATGAGGGAGCTGATGCCGAAGGCAATAAAAGCTAAGAAGGCCATTGCTATTGAGGCACTAGCCATCTTCGTGAATTGATCTTTCCCCCAGTTTGATTGCCAGTCCTCGACCCTGGTGGCTGCTGCTGATCCTGCTGATATCAATAAGTATGCCAGTATCTGCCATTTATATAAACAAAAGTATTAACTTTAGCTTTCACAGGAAAGAAAAGAGAGCAATAGGAGACAAAGAATCAGTTATGACACTAATAAATGACTGCAATACAAAATATTTTGTCCATCATTACAAGCAAAAGAACCCTATGGAAAGGAAACAAATTCGATTCAGATTATGGCTTTAGGTACAAGTAATAGTTCACCATAAATACGTGTTTTAATTTATTTGTCTTAAAAATAACTTGCCTGATCCATGAAGAAATCAAAGTAATAACGAAGGTGGTGGCCGATTACGTGTTTCCCTGAGGTCAGATGGTAGGTGAGATTAAATGCTTGAAATCCCGAATATACAAATGCGATAACATTCACAGATAAACAATACCTGCCATCAATCAGATCATTTAGAAGAAGAAAGATCAGAAGAAAGAGGACAGTGGTATAAAACTAACAAAAAGGAAAAAGCTTAATCAAGATTTTGAATGATGATGTTTTCAGCAGAATAAAACAAAGTATCGTACAGTCATATTGCACAAATAAAATATCTACTGTAGGTATGACTTTATGAAACAAAAATAGATTTGGTCCAATGATAAGCAACCGTATAGTATATTTGAGTGTGATGAAATAGTTTTTGATAACATGCTAGGAAGGAAATTTATCAAAACCACAGATTTAATGATAACAATAAAGATTTTTCTATACCGTGTCCTCAGGAACACAGGCGTGCAGACTAATACAAAGAAAGAGGTTTACATCTCCTTTCTGATAGAGTGCAAGCATACTGCTTAAACCCTGTGATCTCATCCAACCTTGCCAAATAGTGTTTTAAGAATATTTTGTCAATGGTTACAGTAATTATAAAGCAAAAGCAACAGTCATAATAATTGGCAAAAAAAAATATGCTTTTCCACTTCCCAACTTATTCCTATAGAACAAACTTAGGCTTGCAAAACCTGCTAATCTTGTTTAAGAACCAATAATGCAAGGTATATAATCTTAAAAATCAGATATAATTCAATTTCAATTCTCAATGCAAGAAACCTAAATTGCTCAATTGCTTAAATCATTGGCTGACAACATGTGAATGTAAACTTTTTTACGATTATTACGATTATACTAAGCAAAGATGCTTAATACCGAAGAATTCGTTCAATCCATGATTCATGATCATCCAATTCAAAAAATGATTAATCATAGACAATAATTTTCTCTGTTTCTTCCTAATCAAGCAACACAAACAGAACTCAGAAACCAGAACAACTACCATCAAATCACATAACAATTGAGTAATTGTTAAAATTCAGCAATAACTTTAGTCAAAGAGAAGATCAAACCTGTATTCTCTGTATCGATCAAACGAATCACCACTCCAACCCTGAGTTTTATCAGCAGCCATAACCGAAAACGAAATCAAACACAAAATCACTTCACATATTCTAAACCCTAACGCCGCCATACTCATCGCTTCCTCATTCCTCGTCCTTCTCCTCACCGAAACCCCTTGCCTCGATCTTCCTTCACTAGGAATCGCAGCACCGACCTTAGTCACTGCAGACGGCGGCTCCTCCCTAATCGCTCGGTTAAAAACCACCACAGGCGACGGCATCTTCGTTGCCGGCACATTATCAGGATGTTTTCGATTCTCCATAGGCAAAGGAGACGGTAATGGAGAGTACTGCGTACACTTATCAACAGCAACAACCGCTTTATCATATTCCTGCGCTTTCTCCGGCGAAGCAGTGGGCGATGTTCCCGGCGAACAGTAAGGAGGAGTTTCAGGAGGATCACCGAGGTCAGAGCGAAGCGGGGAGTGAAATCGGAGAGGCGAGTGAGGAGATTCTGCAGCGCGAGGATGAGGATCGGAGTTTGATGATTGTGATCTTCTCATATTGACTCCGAATCGGTGTTGATTTTGAATTTGAGATTTGGTTTCCATAATTTTTTCCTTGGGAATGTTTTCTGGGGAATTTATGAGAGAAAATTGAGTCGTGAGCGTCAACGTCAGCTTTAGTGACGTGGACCCGGATGGACACGTGGCAAGTAGGTTTCTTAGTTACTAAAGCAAAATGGAATGGAAAATTTTATGAATCAAAAATAAATTATATTCCAAGAAATCTAATAATGTGTGTCACCATCACATTACTCATCATTGTGCAATATCTGTGGGCTGTGGCAATTAAATTAATATGTTTAAAAATAATTCTTAAGAATACTTAATAATGTGAAGAACATAGATTATGGGTGTATAAATAGTTTACACAATTGTAAATAATGATAGAATTAATGAAATTTTAAACAATTGTTCTTTGGATGATAAAATTTTATAAAACTAAATATTTGTAACCTTTTCAAGTAAGGAAAGTATTATGTGATAAATTAAAATAATAGAAAATAGAAAATAATTTTGGTAAAAAGACAATAAAGTAATATCAAGGATTAACACAGCTAAGTTTGTCCTCTCAAAATGAATGCTACTAAGATTTCATTTGAGACTTTAGAAAGCAAAAAGCATTATTATTCTTTTTGGTTCCTTTGAAGGTGGGCTATGCCTTCCTTCCTCCTTCCTCCCTTTTTCCACTTGCTTCTTTATAATACATTCCTCCAAAATTGGTTCCTTTTCATGTGGTAATAAAACATTAGAGACAGAAGTATTACTCTTTTATGTGTCCAAACCAAATCATTGAATACTTTTAGAATGGACAGATAGGCTTAGATTCTCAAGTCACCAAAAACAATCCCAACCTATTTTGTTTACTCTTCCACTTTACCCCATGCAAACACCCTTCATTTTTTATTCATTATTCACACCTCTATCTTTATGCTCAATTACCCTTTTGACCCTTGTACTTTCACTCATTTACATATTACTACATAAATATCAAACTCACTCCATTTCACCAATTGAAGCCTGTCTTAAGTATAGCTTTATTCCATAAATTATAGGGGAATTGTAACACTTTGCGATGTGCCAGCGAACATGTTATTTCAACAACTAAAGGGGTAAATTGTTATGTAAGCAAACATTAGGAAAACAAAAAAATTAATATCAAACTAAACCTTACACATGCAAGCAAAAGGACAAAAGCCACAGTGAACTATTCTGGAAATACTGAGAATAATGAGTCAACCTGAAAGGATTTACAAACAAGTTTTGAGGCCATCAGAAGTTTTAACCATACTATACACGATGTAATTTGAGAGCAAAAGAAGGGCTATGGCCAACCTATTCTATTCATTAAAACGAAAACGACAGAAATCGTTAAGCTTCTTTTCAAATCAGGGTTAGATTAATGTAGTAAGAACTGTTGATGATTCAGAACACAGTTAGTGTCGAGAGGGTGCTGACACTGGCCTTGCTTGATTCTGAGTTGCCACAGCTACACCTCCGTTCTCAGCAGTTTCCAATGCAATGTCGGAATTATTGCCAGTCCCAACATTCTCTGCACGAACTCGGAGCAAACCCTGCAATCTCAACAGATAGCTCTGGCTGGAAGGTTGAGATCTTACATATTGAGTAGTTGTCATCAAAACACTGGCAGGTGATTGGTCTGAATCACGGAGGTTGGATAGAGCACTAAGGTCGAGGTTTGGGAACACTGAGCAACGGCAGCGTGGGCATTTGACATTTATTCGAAGCCATTCGTCAATGCATTCTACATGAAAATTGTGAGCACAAGGCAGGCCGCGAACCTGCAATGCTTATTAGTAAGAAACATGTACTCAAATTCCTTATAATAGTATCATCATCAAAGAGACGTGCCGGCAACTTTTAACAGAAATGTTTACCTCGCTTCCCACGTGGAACTCGTCTAAGCAGATTGGACATTCACTGCAGTCAGTCGGAACAGCTTTCATCCTGAACTTCGGAAGTTCTTGAATGAGAGCCTCCACTGCTTCTCTCTGAGCAAAACCAAAACAAAAGGTCTGTCTCTCAGAAAACAGAATTGACAAATTCAATTTTGAAAATTCATAACAAGCCACAGGATTTTCTCAATCAAGAACTAATTCTATGGAATGAAAATAAATATAAGATGAGAATTAATTATGACTCATATGGCCTCAGACTACCCTCCAAATTAAGTACAGTGATAAGGAAATTCGGCACATCATAACCCATTCAATTTAAGTTAATTCGGCTTTTAAGCCTGCTAATAACTAAGCAACTACCTGAGTTGGAGTCAGGAAAAGCCCGGGTTGATATACAGCAGCATCTTGGCCCATGGCTCTCATCTCTTGACGTGCAGCCTCAAATGCCCAATCTGGTACCCTTATCATGTCAATTAAAACCTAAAAAAAAAAGTGCATAGTTTCATTTGAGCAGGGTTTTCATACAGTAATATAGCATTACCACAACTTGAATCTACAGGAGACAAAAAGTCAATTGTAAACACTAACATACAAAGGACTAGTACTTATATCAGTGAAAAATAAAAGAAGAAAGATAAACTTTAGAATGTCCAAAAAATAAACTCAAGATCCCCAGAACCTAATTAACCATCACAATGAAATAAGGAACCATTATAGGGAAGCAAACAATAAAATAGAAATACTTCAGAGGCAAAACATGTTTGCATAGTGCTTAGTACAATACAGGGGACCACTCAAATTGGACTGAATTTTGAGATTATTCAGCATTCCATCAACAATCAGTGAGGTAGACAACAAGCAGCAGTTGAATTCTCTTACCATAGATGTTGTTCGCATGCATCAATAGATTATATGTTTTACATTTCCCAAGATTAATTTAGAACCCACAAAAAGGAAATTGAAGTTTGCATTTCAGAGAGAATCAATTAGACTACAAACGTAACATAGTTGACGCTCAAGGGAAATGAGCATAAGGGATTAACCGAAGCAAATATTTCTTCATACCCTATATTTGATTAATAACTGACACTCAAAGTGTATAATAAGTTGAACTTTCTCCTCTTATCTTTTTACTACAACCACCAGGTCCTTCTTTCTTCAGTGCTGGCTTGACAGCTGGTGAAATCTCATTCTAATTCTAATATTGACAGTAACAGATGTGAGGATCTAGACCTCCACATAGCACATACATCTTTCATGTATTGACAGCAGAGTTTCACGAAAATTATATAATAAGGGGAAATTTGCTGCAAGAGCCACGTCTTTCCAAACTAATAGATTTTTTAAAGCTTACTCCAATTTCTGAATTGGGGATTCCTTGTTGAGCGCGTAACATGTGGGCTTGCCTTCGTGTTAACCACTGCAAAGTGGAGTTCAGATAACATGAATGAGAAGGGAATAAACTTGATATGGAAACAAAAAAATATATTCTTGATACTCAGAGTGAACTTAAGCTTCTAAAAATTTTAGCATAGAAAGTAGTTAACCTTCCCCAAAGAGTTACACGCAATGCTAAAAAGTCCACAATAGCTGAAAAGCAACCAAATTAGGAAACCCCATTTCTGACCTTCTTCAGGCAACTGCAAATTTTACCATCTTGTTGTCATGCGACTGAAGGATGGGGGAACTAAAAGAAAAAGTGGACTTACGCAGTTTCTTGCTTTTGTGAACCACAAGGTACCGATAATAGTCCAAGCCCAAAGAAATGGATAGAATAGGAAAGAAAGAATTGAAAGCACCACAAATCTTCCACAGAAGCGAGCATATCTCTGTTGCCACCCAAGATCCCTTAATGAAAATAGATAAATAAGTAAAGAAGCAACTTAGTATGAAGAATTTAGCTGCTAAAATGCTTTTGGAAAACTACACAAAGAAAAGAAAAATAAACATACAGAGTCATTATGAAAAGTTAAAACAACAACATTTGTTATCTATTTATTGGCATCAAACAGTAGAAGTGAACAACTAGTAAATAAGATAAATCTAGTTTGGCATCTATCTAAGTCAAATGGCATGACATTACAAGTTTGAAGTGTGTAATAATAAGGACCAAGTACTGCTTCTAAATGATCACTAAAGGTAAGAGACACTTCTGTGAAAACTCAAACTTTGGCATTGCAATGAAAACCTGAAGTATATTCAAAAAGACTTAAATTACAAATTGCAGCAAAAGTTATATATGTATTTGCTGCACCGAGTTTTTATAATAAACTAACCAAACAGTGCAAATGGACCCAATGTTACATTAAAATACCACTATATACACACACATATTTTCCCCATAAACCACTTTAAGATTAGGAAATCAATAAAATTCCCTTCACAAAATGAATGCATAAATAAATAAGGGCTGGATTGATACTGATTTAACCCTAAAAGCATGAAGATAGTAGCAGAGTTTTTAACTAATAACATACTAGATTGCAAACTTAATCATAAACTCAACAGTCAAAAGATACGAAACTTACAAACCCATTCCTGCAGCAAGTCCATTATCCAAAAACATTAACAGGCGAAAAACAAAAACAGTGGTGTAATCAACCTGAATGAAGAATATAAGGTATAGCAAATCAATCAATCCAACTAACATATAACTTCTAATAATCAGAAACTCACCACGATCCATATATGCAACGGATATGTGCAAAGATGATACCTCTTCCAATTGATTGCAACAATGATTCTAACAAAAACATAGTTAAAGCATACACATATAATCATCAAAACCCTAATTAAACAAAAAACAACGAAAACCACCCTGATTTCCTAAAAATAACCAAAGGATACACACTTGTAGCCAGCATAGATAAGAAGAATCCATCGTACCTGCGAAAAAGCACAAATATCACATTCGGATACTCATAAACACGAATAAATTTAGGTTTAATAGTGAAAACCATTACCATTTGAAATCAACGCCTCTGATAGCCATAAACTGCGAGTTCTTAAGTGAAAACCACAATTATCAATCCGCAACAGAAATGCACGAAAGTGAAAGGAAAATGGAGATGGAAGCTTTCCATATACTGATTGCGTTTGGCTTCTGATTGATCATCAAATGCGAGAGAGAGAGAGAGAGAGAGAGAGAGAGAGAGCAGTTGAGAATATGAAGCAGAGTGAAGCTGAGAGGGACGGGTCAGGAAACGGAGATCTAACGGGATTTTTCTGCCGTTAAGTTACGGCGTTATGTTTCCTAAACGACGTCGTATCATGCAAAATATACCACGTAAGCATTGTGGGTGTGACGTGTCGGTATTTAATTGGTGGATTGATGGACTATTTTGTTTTCTCATTTGTAGGTGGTGTTATCTTGTGAGTATGTATTAACTTTTTATAAATCTTTTTTGAAAAGATTAAAGTTTATGGGCCAATTGAAATTAGAATTATCATAAAAATTTACCACTTAAATAAATTTTTTCGATGGTATGACAAGTATTTGCGTGTATTGTGTTAAGTTAACGATAATTTTGTAGATAGAACTCTTTGTAAAACATAAATGAAAATTTTGGTTACGCTATTACGGAAAAAAAATTAACTAAATTGTAATTTTCGTCAAACGATTTTGATGCCTAATATCAATTTTGCATATAATCACCATATGATCCGAACAGTTAGGCTAAGATCATCTGACAAGTTTAAAAAAGTGCCATAATACCAAAAACTGTATTTTGGTGAATAGTTTTACAAAATTTGATATTTTTATGCATAATCTCGAACAAAAAACAATTTATGACTGGAATTATGAAAATTGTGACAAATGGGAAATGTCAATGATGATTTTTACAAGTATAATGTTGTTTTTATTTACATCTTTAATTTTCTGTCATCAAGATTTTAGTCGGAGAACTGTCAGTGGATTAGATTGTTTGATCGAACTTTTTAAAAATCACGAACCCTTTAGGTGTTGGAAAAGCTCCGGAAGATGGGCATTGGTAAGCTTGGTTCTCTTGCTGATCTCGATTTTCTTCTTCTTCTTTTGTTTGGGCTTCGAGGAAATGCCTTGGTTCTGGGCTGCAGCTCTCCTCTTTGCTGTGTTGGTTGCAGGCTTCATACCATTCTTCTGCAGATCCTTCTCAATGTCAATCATATCTCGAGGCAATTCAATCCCACGGAAGAGTTGTTTAAGGTCATCATCGACCTTAATTGGTACTCGGGGGTCATTTGGGTATGCAACGTCTTCCTGTGAATTGAAGTTTGCTAGCAACCAAATCTGACTTGCAGCTTTGAAAGCCTGACAAGACAATAGTTTCATAAGGTTTTTCACTCCTATTCAAAATGGCAAAAAGTCGAGATCCAACCATTCACTAATGCATTCTTCATGACTTTGATCATTTAAAAAGATACAAATACAAGCGTAAACTCAAAAGCAAACTAGTTTATCAATGTTTATGTAAGTAAATGAAGTTCTGTAATGTAATAATAACAAAAGAGAATATCAATATACGGAAACAATACCTGCAAGTCTTCCATCACAGAGGGGTATGCATCTTTCAGGTCAATGACAGCAATGCCTTCTGATAACTTCCGTATCAAGACGAGTAATTGATTCTTGTCCTTCAAAGCATGTTTGGACTGTGATCAAATTAAATAAAATTGTCAGTTTACTGAAAGAAAAGAAACAAAAGGGATTGTTATAATGTTCATACTTGGAAAACAAAATGAAATATGTAAAGAATTAAGGCGTGCATAAGACCAGTGATTACCTTGTAGGAAAAGCAACCTCATTCATAACAAACTTTTGGGTTATTCCTGAGACTGTCAAAGACAGCTTTGTTGGCGTTGATATCAACATAACATACTTCATTTATTTTCTCAGGTATTAGGGCTTGCCTTGTCTGCAAACATTCATAAACAAACAAGTCCCGGGACAGTCTACACCACTTCTGAATTCGAAGACAATTTGCCCAATACTCTCATTTACCTCTAATGGAGCCATTGGGGAAGAAAAGGTGAGTTAAGGGGAAGTATACAAAAATACAATTTAAGAACCAAATGAAATATAGCACTCATATTAAACAGTTTCTTTCTTCTTCTTTTTTATTTGTTCTCGTTAGAAATCCATTTTTTATTTACAATAATCTGGGACTAAAAATATCATTAGCAAACATAGTGCTTTGAGGTGTTATTGGACATTTTAAGAGCTTGTGAAGCAAATTGTGGGATTCTTGAAAGTTTAGAGGCTTCCATTTCATAACGTGAAAATGGAAGATAAATTATTATTATTTTTTTTAATCCTCGGGTGGTATCAAGTCTCAAGTCTTTGAGCAAAATACTCCTAGGAAACCAAAGATGAAGTTAAATACATGATTCAGGTATCATTAGTAGCAACATGCAGAACAGTAAATACAACAGCACCATAACATTTTCAACACGAAAAAACAAAAGAAAAACAATTGAGCACACTCGAGTTTTGTTTTTTATTTTATTTTTACGTCAAATAGCAAGTCTATGACACGCTTGATTTGAGCCCCTACAGGAGATTTCCGTATACTGTTGATGTATTGAAGCCGCTCTGTATCATCTGAGAATTTGACTACAGGAGCAGAAATTTTAGCAGCACCTGAAGACAATACAGCTGCAGGTGTGAACTTTTGAATTGGTGTGGTTTTAGAATGGGCTGGTTTTGCTGCAATGCTGGTAAGGGTAAACTGACACCTCTCTTGCTGCTTCTTAAATCTATCTAGTTTTTCTTGCAATGTCATCTGAGTGAAGAGGGATTAAAGAATTAGTTAATAATTGCTTGACCCTAATTGAAACTAAATCAAAATGCAAAATATTTTCATCACATTTAGTGTTGCAACTTAGGGACAAACATTTCAGATATGAAGAAAAACGACATATACAAAACCAAATAAAAATCCGAAACAAAAATACAAGTCCCCACATTCTCTAATTTAAAAAAACAGTTCAAAGTATATTGCTTAATTTTGAAAGCAAAAATTGAAACCAAGTCACAATTTAAAAAAAGAAATACAAATAAGAAATTAAATTACTAGCATATGTTTAAGTAGGTGTACCTTCGAGCTAATTAATTGGTTGGTTGATGTTATCAATTGTTTAATGTTCTATACAGATCATCATACGATTGTTTGCATTTCATTTTCAAAACAAATTACAAAATTTGAACATCTCAATATAAAAGAATCAATATAAAAGAATTTAATACTCCATATGGTTCAAGCATGAAATTGGTTGAGAATCATAATCAAATAATTGCACAACTTAAGTATGCTAGTGCTATTGGAAATATAATGTATGTCATGCATTGTACTAGACCGGATATAGCGTTTGCAATTTGCAAATTGTCTAGGTTCATAAGTAAACCTAGTATGATTCATTGGAAAGCCATTGCAAGGGTTTTGGATATCTTAAAAGAACTAAAGACTTTGGCTTATTTTATTAAGATTTTTCTGCGGTCTTGGAAGGATATTCTTATGCAAGTTGGATTACTAGTGCGAATGATAATAAATCCACATCAGATTGGATATTTACACTCGGTGGAGGAGCCGTTAGTTGGGCTTTAAAAAACAAACTTGCATCTCTCATTCTACTATGGAATCTGAATTTATAGGTTTAGCTGCAGCGGGCAAGAAAACGGAGTGGCTAAGGAATTTGTTATTAGATATAGAGTTGTGGCCACAACCAACTACAACCATTTCCTTATTTTGTGATAGTGCATCAACAATGTCTAGAGCATATAGTGATGTATACAATGAAAAGTCTAGACATATTAGTATAAGACATGACTATATTAGAGAATTAATCTCTAATGGTATGATTACCATTACGTATGTCAAATCAGCTAGCAATTTGGCAGATCCTTTAACCAAAGGATTATCAAGAGATTTGGTA
>JAYMTB010000830.1:0-12524 GCA_036897585.1 Francoa sonchifolia
AACCAGTAAATTTTCTTCTTTATTCTTTATCCGAAACAGGGTTAGTCAGTCTTCCTTCCCTGTTGACATCTGTCCTTCTGCAGGCAAACAGTAAACTTTCCTCTGAACAGGTATATTTGCTGCCAGCTGCAAGTATATATCTGTATGAGTTACTAGTTCTAATTTTCAGCATGGATTGTGTAAATTATTCTTTCCCAACTCTGCATGTTAATAAGTTCCAAAGCGTCTATTCTAATTTTTCATGACTAGTAGAATGGCTACCCTCTGTGTAAACTTCAAAACACGACAGGTCCCCACTGATCCAAATACTCTTTGTTTCTAATTTGCTGCAGCCCTTGAACCAAAATGTATTTGTTTCCCTTATTTTCATAATTATATGTTGATATACAACATTTATGTATTATGGAAACAAGTTTTTGGCTGTCCCCTGTCCCTCACTAGACACGTGGCTGTGTTAATGTAGCCAATATTATTATTATCTACATTAAATTATTCTTATTGATTGTGGTAAGGCTCTCGTGAAGCCTAAGATACCAGTTATACCTAATTTAGATACTTTCTATCATGTTTCAGGCAGCCTATGTCCTTCCTTCTAACTTTGAAGAGGTGGCAACTGGAGTGCTGAAGGTGTTGAACAACATCGCACTTTTGGATATTACATTCATGCAGAGAATGCTAGTAAGTTAGTCAACTCCACTACCAAGATATTGGCATGCCAAACTTTGTTTCGTACTTTAAAAAATCTAAGCCCAATTCTAATATGCATATACATATTTACATTTAGCAGTTTGTTGACCCTTTTTTTTCTTTTTATGAATTTCTCACAGGCTAGGCCAGACCTGAAAATGGAATTTTTCCACTTGATGAGTTTCCTTCTTTCCTATTGTACCAGCAATTGGAAAGTTGCCAGTGATAAGGTAATTTTTCCATGCCACTGTTCTTTACTGTGTGGTATAAAGCACGTGCAATACACACACACACACGACATATATAATAGATGTCCTTGTGTGGAATGTTCCACATGTATATGTTGCTGCATATCTGTATTCAACAAATCACTGATTTTAATCTGCCATAAATTTGTCGTGACCTTTTGAAAGATCTCAAACTGATTTTAAGTTAACATAGCTTTTTTAACTCTGAACCTAGAATCTCATGCTTTGAACCCAGGATGTCATTATGCAAGCAATAGGCCTGTAGTTGTAGCAGCTGTGTGGTTCTGTATTTTTTAAGAAAGGCTATGATTTGAATTCTGGCTTGTAGAATACTGATGAACAATATAGACTTGGAGGCTTCAGTCTATAAAGCCCTCAAATATATTTATTTTCATTCCTTCCCTAATATACTTGGAGTAGGGTATCTAGATGTTTTGTTTCTAATTTTAACTTCACAAATTGATTTGTCGATCAATCTCATTAACCAGACTTAATCTATTGTTGGTCCTCAACAAAATTTTGTTCAACTGACTATGATTTTAAATTTTAATTGCATTAATTTATTGTTGTAGACAATTTTTTTGGGGGATTTATTGAAGCCGTTTAAAATTCTTTTGTGCGTGTTTCAGGTTGGTTTGCTTCTGCTTGAATGTCTATTGCTTCTTGGTCACTTTGCCTTGTTCCACCCCGGGAATCAAGCTGTCCTTCGCTGGGGAAAGAGTCCTACCATCCTTCACAAGGTAAAAAAAATCTTTGACAAGATTTTCTCCGATGTCAATATGTTATCAACACAATGTCTAACTATTGAATTTGGAGAGGACAGGTATGCGATCTACCTTTTGTGTTCTTCAGTGATCCTTACTTGATGCCGGTCTTGGCTGGCATACTCGTTGCTACGTGCTACGGTTGTGAGCAAAATAAGGGTGTTGTTCAGCAAGAACTCAGCATGGATATGCTACTTTCATTGCTAAAATCATGTAGAAATGTCTTGCCTACAGCTGAATCCAATTCAAACCTTCACAATTTCCCAACAGAAAACCCTCTTCAAGTAGAAATCTCTTTCAAACCCAGTCGTAATAATGTTAGAAGCAGTCGGATTTCTTTGGGAAAGAGCGGGGCTCCGGGAAACATGAGAGGTGGAAAGATGAGAAACCAAAGAGATAGCAAACCAACAAAACCTTCCGAAGAATCTGTCCTAAAGCACAATCAACCACCTTCAGAAACAACCTCTATGATGCTACATTGTAGATTCCCGAGCAGCTTCATTAACAGAGCAGAGCACTTCTTTTCAGCAGAAATCTGCAATATTAGCGACGAAGGATGAGTTCAACCTCAGTAGAACTATTTTATTTCGACAAACACTTGCTTCGGCATGTCAGCCTTGTACTCCAAAGGGGTGAGTTATTTTTCCATTGAAGTTATAGGCTTGATAATTTTGCATCTATGATGTTAGGATTTTACTGCTTATCACGTTTATATGTTGACACAGATCTTCGCAATTGCTATTAGCACCGCAATGACAATTTCAACTAAGCTGGCAGTGGTTCAAGAATTTATTTTGACTGCAAATTTCGATGCCAACGCTAGACCCGAGATCACAGGTAAGAACATAAGATGATAAATAATCTTGTGTTAATAGTTTCTTAGATGCATTTCAGTTTTCATATGATGTGTTATTTGTTTTATTAAACATCATGAGGTTCTTGAACGATCATAACTATGTTGGAAAGGATTACTTTTTACCAACGTTTAATTTGATCATGCTACCAATATTATTAATTATGTAAATTTGAAAAATGTAATTATTTATAATTAAATCCAAAAAATCAGTTATTGAATTGTTTTTAGGGGTTTAGTCGTCAACAAAAAGTAGCCTATTTGATTTAAATACTCCTATAATTATAATTTGTAAAATTTTCTGTTTTGGTTTTTCTATTTTATTTGTTTTATGTTTTGTTAAGTTATAATTTGCCGACATGGTAATAATATTTATGGGAAGATTGGTGACAGCAACCTAAACTCGAGACTTTTTGGTACATCCGCATCAAATTTCTTATTTTTTATTTTCTGTTTCCACATTAAAGTTGTGGGAGGGATATATAGATAAAATACATATTGATATGTAGTATTAGAAAATAATATGATGTTAACATTGATTTTATAGGAAATTGTTTGTTCAACTGTAAGTTTGTAGAATTGACCCACTTATTTTTTATGCATTTGGAATAATTTTGGAGATAGTACAAGTAATAATTGGAAAAATGCTACACAGTGATAATGACATTGATGAAATTTGTTCCGTTATCTTTGCAAAAAATATGCTGCATCATACAGTCTCAGTCTAGGAGCTATCTGTAATTGTTGGTAACATTATTTTTATGGTCCTCGTTATTTATCATGGATATCACTGATGTCGAATAACATCCAGCTCAAGCTCAACAATAATGTTACTGCAATTCACCAGACTTGCATAGTATTCCTATTTCCATTCAATTTACTTTTTAGGGTTATTGTTTCATCTGTATTTAGTTGTTTATAAATATAACAAACTTAGCTAATGTACCAAAAACCAATCTTAAAAAGCATCCAAGCTCCAATGTTGAATTAAAATATTATATAGGTGGTGTAGTCTAGGTAGTCTAGGTGGTGGAGCATCCAAGCTCCAATCTTAAAGAGCTTAGAGAGTGGGCTATATATACTCTTGGTTTCTCTTAATCTCCTAGCAGTGAATCTCCTCAAAATTCACATTCCATAAATATTCCTTTTACTTTAGCAAGCTCGATACGTAGAAAGTATTTCAAATCTTCTAAGTCTGTTTTTATGTGTAGGACTGCGTAACATACATACGGCTACCTGTATAAAGAAAAATGAATGCAAGAGAGTACCTTTCAAAATTCTTTACCCTAAAACATCCATCCATAAATACTACTCCTACAACATATTCTAATAACCATTTTGCCCTTAAAACAGGATCTGTTAACACAAATCCTAAACCAAACCATTTCTTTCCTTTCTGGTTCCACCCTTAAGCCATATACTCAAATGGTTTTTCGTATAAAAGTACAATCACCAGTCAATTATCCTAAGATTAAGTGTTTTCTTTTTCTTTTTGAACACAAAGAAATATACAGGAAACACATAAATGGTAGGGTTTTTGAGTATTCAATTATTCATCAAATTTGATAATAATAAATGCAATTGATATTCATGGATTGTAATAAAGAGATTGAGAAAGAAAGGAACCATATCCAATTCCCTCACATTTCTGTCTTCACACCACTACCACATATTTTTACCAAAATCTCTATCAATCCCAATTGACATATCAATAAATGGGTCCACAAAAAATATGTTAATTTCATCAAAGAATCAAAGTTATATATAATGTTTTTTCCTGTTCATTTTGAGAAAGAAAGGAAGAAAGAGAAGTATCATTCTTCATAATGAGTAGTCAGTGCATTGTACCAGATTGGAATAACGTAAGGCATCAAAAACAAGAACAACTCCAACCTCACCAAACGACTCATCATCTTCATCATGTGGATAATCAACCAATTCCCAATTCTCATCTTGTCCCTATGTAAATTTCCATTTCCCTTTTTTTTTAATTTGTTATTTTATGTTTCTATAAAACACTATTTTTTTTAATCTGAGACGTAGGATTTTTTTTTCTCGAGTTTACAGTAAAAACACTGAATTTTTCGCTGCGAGTCATTAGATAGCATTTTAGTGGTGGTTTGTTTTCAATCTCATGGTTCAGATTGAACAAGACATGATGTTTTATAAAAATAATGTAGAAATAATTTAATTTTTTGTTTTTCTATAATAAGAAAAGTACTAATAATAAAACCCACATAATTTAAGTGTAAATGTGTCTTTCTCCCAATGATTGAAGGAAAAAGATAAAGCCCTCAAATATCATTTCTATGGTTTGTTTTCAATTTGATGATTCAAATTGATCATCAATAATGTGTTATAATAGACTAATATGGATACTAAAATTCAGATAAGTTGGGTCTAAATGTGGCTTTCTGCCAATGATTGGAAGGCAAAAGATAAAACCCCTAGGGTTAGGTTTTACTACCACAAAAATTCCTAGAGTTCAATATCTTACTATTATCTTTTCAATTTTGGATTGCGGGAGTAGTTTTTTCTTTAAATTTAAATTCCTCTGCATTTTAGTGTCGGTGGAATTCGATCTCACACAATCACCACCACTTTACTAGTTAACCTATCTAATATCCATTTAAATTATTCATATCGTACAATCAATGTGTTAATAACTAATCTCTCTTTTGTCTCAATAAGATTCCAACCACTTGAAACTTAGTTACTAGGCCAATTCATTAAGCTTATAAAATATTTTTTCTTCTCAAGACTTTGAACGAGGAATTTTAGTGTGTAAGATGAGTTTCGTCAACTTTTGTTACTTGTTTGTTCTCTAAATTTTGAACGAACAAAAAAAAACCCTCTTAATCTTGATTAGTATTTGTGTTAAAGTTTCAAATAAAACATAAATATAGTTATTTTGTTTTAAATAGTTTGATTTGATTAATGATTCCCTATCCTACCTACTACTTCTATATTCAATCATTTTCTCATTAATAATTTAGGTTAGAAAATGTCAAACAAACTTAAATATAAATTATTAGTATTTTGTCTTCTCACACCTAAGTTTTTTCCCATTAAATTCTCAACAAATATGTGTTAAAATAGCTAGCATTCTCGTTTTATAAATTTGTATTTTTAGAATAAGTGGTCAGTCAATAATATATATTTTTCTGTAAAAATTTTCAGGTTATATAAAGGTAGACCTCCCTCCATAGAACCAATCCCTTTTCATCCTAGATACATACCTGATTTAATTTCAGGTCAGATCTTTTAATATGTCGGCCAAAGATTAATGAGTTGAATGGAAACAGTGTTAAAATATGATGTTCTGGTTATAACTTTTACTTTTTGAACTCTCATCTGTTTATCAAACGTTATGTTTGGTGTACTTTTTAATCAAAGTGTTCCAAATATTGTGGACGATTAGGGGCAAAAATTTGTTTACTTCTGTGAAATATTGGTGGTGTAATACTTAGCACCAATCAAAATTATGTATATACTTTCTTTCTCTTGTTTCAATATCATCCATCCAATAGGCGCTCGTGTGTAGGTGAGTTTCAATTGCAAGGTTCTTTGGTAGTTTTGGAAAGAACTGAGACCTACAATATACCAAAAATTATATATTAATTCATTGTTAAGGTTGACGTCTTACAAGATTTCTGGATCTAACTGTGTAGTGTATATATAAGTCAGTAGGAAAAAAGTTTGAGTGAACCATGTCTAATAAAATTTACAATTTATTTTAAATATTTCAGGTCATCAAATTATGAAGTAGCAGAATTAACATGGGAAAATGGGCAGCTAGCCATGCATGGACATGGTGCATTTCTTCCCACAAAACCTACTTGGTGTAGGACTAATGACACCCTTGAATCCATTGTTCATCAAGCCACAACAACTTTCCATCCACCCCCGGAAAACATTACTTTTTCCGACCAGAAGACTACGAAGAATACAAGCAAACGAGCACGTCCGGATTCGGGTCAAGAACAATGTGCAGATCCAAGTGCATGTGGTAGTTTGAAGACCAAATCTGCTTATGCAAATTCAGTCTCCGGTGGACGATTGGTAAAGTGTGTTATAATTTGATAGATCATTACTTTTACTAGTTTAAACTAATTCTTAACTTTATTTTATAATTTAATAGTTAAGGCGAGAGGAAGAATGCGAAGGGAAAGAAGAAACAGTTCGATCTCATTCAACAAGAAGAAGTCGAGCTGCTGATGTTCATAATCAATCAGAACGGGTGATATTTTTTGAGAAATTCAAACCCTCATGAAAAATATGAGTGTAGAATAATAGTATTTTAAGTACTAAAATAACAATACAATATTTGATGCAGAAAAGAAGAGATAGAATTAATCAGAAGATGAGAGCTCTTCAAAAGTTGGTCCCTAATGCTAGCAAGGTCAGATAATTCTAGTGTCCAATCAATTCAATAATTAATTAAAAGTATAATTCTTATCTAGCACAAACTCATATCTGTCAATGATGTATTTCAGACTGATAAAGCATCAATGCTTGATGAAGTAATAGAGTACTTAAAACAACTACAAGCACAAATACAAATGATGAGTATGAGAAATATTCCACAAATGATGATGCCTATAGGAATGGAACAACATTTTCAAATGTCTCTTATGGCTCGTATGGGTATGGGACTTGGCCTTGGCATGGGCATGGGTATGCTTGACATTCCCACTCCTCCCCACTTGATTCATCACCCTATGCCGGCTTCGGGACCGGCCAATCCGGTCTTTGTCCCATCGCCCTTTTCTATTCCGGCCACTATGATCCCTACGCATTCAAGTGCCCAAGTTCGCTCCGAGGTTCCACCTAATGCCAATCCTTATTGCGCTATGCTAGCACAAGTATGTTCTATCCATCGTTAGTAATAATTGACTGATAACTCATCATCGCGAACTTTACTTGTATAGTTAATTTAAGTGAAGTTCACGATTACCTGTTACACAATTATCAGTTGGGTTTATGACACCATCATGCTGATATACTCATATATTCCCCAGATGCGATATACTCAGTTAAGATGTTTTATCATTTTGTTGTGAAATCTACTTGAAATCAGATAATTCCTCCTTAGTATTAAATGGAATAGATTGTCATAATACTATTAGGTGAATCTCACCTATACACTTTTAATCGCGATATTATTCCCATATTCAGTATTTTTTAACTGTTTTTTTTTTGTTTAAAATTTCAGTCGATGAACATGGATATGTACAACAAAATGGCAGCACTCTACCAACAACAAGCGAGTCAGGCCACACATATGCAAAGCAACCCTAGCCGGAAAAACCACTTGCAACGGGATTGAGTAGAAAATGTATATTTATCTGGTGATCAGAAGTCTCGTGCACGAAAATGACACTGTATTTTTTTTCCCTAATGAGCGCTTAATCAAATCCATGATAAAATGCAAAGTGTGTATTAACCCTATAATTAACCGAGTATAATATTCTTAGCTTTTGTAAGTATGATTTTTGAATGATGCTTAATTAATGTGTAAATATTTTTCCCCAAGTAAATTTTTTTTTTCTTAATCCATGTTCTATGCTGAAAAAAGCACCCAATAATAAAATTTTGTGGAGTTAAACATAATAAAAATGTATTATCATAGTATAAAATAGCAAATTATATATGTACGTAGGTTTTCGTTCTTGAGACATTGCAAAAATAACATACTATTTTTTAATTTTAAGTTTCGTGGTTTAATATTAATTACACTAATAACATCGGAAACTATTTACAAAGTGTGAGTTGGGTAAAAGACCCTAGATTGGTTAAATGATTTCATTGTGGTATATTCTGTCATGCCATCTTAAGTCTTTTCCTTTGGCCAAATGAAGTTATGCCCCACAGATTTGTCAACCCATTTAGGTCAAGGTAATCAAAATTCAGCACCATTCACCATTTTTTCTTAAATTCGTAAAAAAAAGATTAAGACTCTATTTTTTCATTCCATTTTAGTCAATTATAATCATTAATTATTTTAATAGTAATAAATGGGTCTATTATAAAATGGTAATTTGATTGCAGTAAAATTGAGAGGATTAGATAAGCAATAAATTGTGCCATGAATGTTGTATTAATGTCAATCACTATCCATATGTTCTTGGGGCAGATTGAGCCTTAAGGTGGGTACCACCTAGATCGTGTTTTTGTTCATTATTCAACCTTATAATCTGTCTTCCTTCAATTAAATTTAATAAATAATAAAATATGATAGTTAAGTTTAAATGTATCATAAAAAATTATTTATTTTCAAAATTATGAATATTTCGTCTAATGAATCCAATATACCTTTTATTTATACTGTCAGTATAGGATCATAAAACCCCTCTAGGATTATAGAACCCCTACGTATTTTCAGCATAATTACGAATAATTGTTTACAACTATATATGCATCTATATAGATACTACTTCTATACATTATCCGCATAGGTTTAAATTATTGTTGCGTGTATACTGACTCTGTTCATGCTGACATTTAGTCATATTGTCGGCTAACTTATGTTGAAGGCTGGTCTTGTCTGTTGTAGTATAAAACTAGTAGGTTATGAAATTATTGCACCTTAAAATAGCAGCTAGTTTAGAGAATGACAAGTAGAATTCCGCGAGATTTTTATCTCTAATACTAAGAACAGATAGCATGAGACTGGTCCAAGGATGTAACATGATAATGTGAACCACAAGTATCCCAAGGGTCATAAAAATGAGATAGGTAACATGTTAATGTGCACCACAAATATCCCAATGGTCATAAAAATAGGGGACCTTTGGAAGATGATCTACCAGCCTATCACTTCATGAACCTTCTATTCTTTTATTACACTTCACCAAACTCATTATCTAATTTAAGACAGACTACGATATTTGAGTTTTGATTAAACGTTTGACTCGAGAATTGAGATAAATTATAGAAATTATATTTCGGAGAAATTTGTGAGTGCAATTTTCTAGAAACCTATCTTAAATGTTGTAACCACTCTATTTTGTTTTTTATATATATTTTTTCTTTTGTCCTTAGACATATATAACACCAAAATAATAATAATATTATAAAGTGAAAAAAGAAAGGTCAGTATTGCATCTAAACTTATTCATTTTGGACATGTTGCACTGCGAATTAAATAAACCATAAAATAAGTACTCAGCCTATCAAATTTTGAACTTAATGCTCCCTTCTGCCCATTGTTGTCTGCTTCTTCATTAGATTCGCGAGGTGAAAACAATTTCTCACATTTAAGGTCACTATTAATTGCTTTGAGGATTCAACTTTTGTTATCGAATCAAGGAAACAGTTAGCACATTCAAGCAATGGACACAGACACAATGATCTTCAAAGCAAGAAAACGAAATTTCAAGGAAGCTTGGAGATGGAAAAAAGTTTAATTTCTTTTGTTGTTGGTTTGTAGTTAGAATTTGTAACTCAAATTCATTAAACTTGGTGCATTGCTTTTGTTTTAGGTATTAGAAATGGACGATGACTTGTGGTTCCTTATATTGCACCAACATATTGAAGCCTTAATAGCATGAATACTTATTGGATCGTTTATTTAATATCCAATATAAATAAATTTGGGTGCAATAAATCAAGTTTTCCCTGAGCTTAAAATGATATGGGCTTATGAGAGATTCATGGACGGGGCCTCTGTTTATGCTAGAATTTGGGCTTATTGGATTAGTAATGGGCCTATAATGGAAATGTGCACGGAAAAAATTCCAAAATATGGTATTTTTCCAAACTAATTCTCAAAATACTGTTCTTTTCAAACTAAAATTAAAAATACCATTCTTTTTAATTATGTGTTTTCAAAATGCAAATTTGATGCCACATCAGCACTCATCGTTGCCAGGTGGCATAGATGACAATGATGAATTTGCGTTTTAGGAACGTATATTTAACTCATATATTTGCGTTTTTCAAATGCAAATTTAACTTATATACTTGCGTTTAAATAACACATGTGTAACAAAGTTAAATCCCAGTTCACATCTCCGTGAAACCCTAAAATTACATTTTTATAAAATTACTTCCGACGAAACTTACTCGAGGGACTTGGAATCTTCTAGGTGATTACTAAAGGGTCTACACAACACATTTACCCAAGTAAGTTTACCAATTTGTTGTTTTGAACCTTTATTTTGTTGCAAACTTACACTTTTATATGTAAATTGAATTAAAGATGGATATTTTATGATTTTTTCCAATTTTTCTAAATTGTTTGTGTTATATGAATGATAATATAGTGGATGGTGACAATGGTGAGACATAAAGTGGAAAAAACAGTGAAAATGTTGAAAGTAGATGCCAAATGAAAATTTGAACAACTAAACCTGTTGTATAGGTCATTGAGTTTTGATTTGAATTCCTCGAGATTTCTCATAACATATAAATATTCCACAATCATACGAAATAATATTTGGTATGCTCTGATTCCAATTTTTGATGATGACATTGAAGTAATGTTTTATTGTGTTATGACAGTGTTTTGTAATCATATTATGAAGTTGTACATAGAAGTTTAAGAAATTAGTGTTCAACAAACTTTTACAGACGTGGGTCCTTAAGAACTAAACACCCATAAGAATTTTGAGTTGGGGGTCCAATTATTTCCTGAAATTAGCAATTTGGATGAAAATTGAGCTCTGATAAATGAAAGTGAAGATGATCCAGATCATATGGATGAAGGCATTGACAACTCAGACCTTGATACCGAAAACAAAATTAGGGTTGCGGAAGAACTTAGGGTTTTTGGTTTGTGCTAAGAGTCTTGAGTATTGTTTTGAAAATAGGGTTATTGGTTTGTGTTAGGATTTTCGGATATTATTTTGGAAACGAGTTAACCTCATTAAATATGCGTTTTGGAAACGCAAATACATAAGTTAAAATTTGCCTTTTAAAACACCAATATATGAGTTAAATATGTGTTCCTAAAACGAAAGTTCATCCTACCTGTAGCAAAGTGTTTTTGGATTAAAAACAATAAAATTACGGAGTCGCCACAACTTATTTAAAAAGAGTTTTAAAAGAAAAGTTGGAAACCTTTTAAAATTTTGGGTTCGGGAGTCAAATTATGTGTGGGGAAGGTATTAGGCACCCCTACAAGATCCGTCTTAAGCGATAACCATTACTTAATGTGTAAAAAATTAAATTGGTCCAAGATACATTTAATTAATTAAAGAAGATTAAAAAGTAAAAAAAAAATCTAGAATGTTCCAACTTGATTCTAAATTCATATACACGATTATGAAAAGTGTTCAAATCAGATGGAGTTAACCATTAATATAGGATGCTAATTTTGATAATTTATCAATTAGAAGAAAAAGAAAATCTATTGCTCAAAAGTAAAAAAAAACTTTGTCAATTAATGAGAGTTGAATTCGACATTAAAGCAAAATAGTCATAGATAAATTATTCTTTTATCTATCAACTACATGACCCAAAGAAAGAAGACTTCATCAAATTCTTGAATGACTATCAACTATATAACCCACCGTTCAAAATCCCATCATGGAATACAATAAGGATAATTTATATACGCAAATTTTACAATAATTACGAACAAAATTTATTGCCATGACCAAAGAAAACACACTTTATTATAACCTAGAGAACTTAAATGGCTGCCAACTACATGACCCACCATTTAAGCCTCATCATGGATTATAATAAAAACGATCCATTCATAGTTTTTCACAAAAATTATAATTACTATTCATACGTGGAAGTATTATTTGATTATCTATGCATTCAAAAAAAATGTTAATGCGACTTAATAAATTATCTACATATAGCATCCATATTTGCACAAAATTCTAACATTTAAAAATATAATAATGACATCAACATAATTCGTAACAGAAAATACATAACTAACCTAAACTATGTACATGCAACAAACAAAACACAAATCGCTACATTTTATAAATATTTCAATAAATAAAAATTGAT
>JAYMTB010000831.1:0-12523 GCA_036897585.1 Francoa sonchifolia
AAAGTATCTATAGAATGAAAAGCATCAATGCATCCAAACTCATTTGAACTTTTCATTCCTGGGCGAGGCCGAATGTCATAAAGCTTCTTGGAAGTTTTGTCCTTAATATTATATGATATGATCTTACCGGGAATGCGTAGCAACAACAATGAATCCTCTTCGTTTTCAAGCCGAAAGAGTGCAAGTATACCATATGCATAATAAGTAGAATCCAAAGGATCAAGAAATTTCTTAACCATGTCTGGATATTCAGCTACCACTGCATCTACATCAATTCGATACTTAATAGACCACTTGGAGTAATCTTTCTCCATCTCCAAAACATCAAATTTGGTAGTCTGAGTTCCATAAATTTCAATAAAATGTAAATGTCCATTAGATTCTCCGAAATACCTGAACCTCCTTTTCCCTGTTGTATTCGGAAGCTCTGGCATTGACCCAAAGCGCTCCTGGCCGATATCAAAATACAAAGAAGCATTGGTAGGGCTCAACCAATGAACCGATCCATTCCACAAAACTCCATCATTGAATGGCATACCAAACGGCGCAGCAAAAGGTTCGCCACAAATCCTCCAAGCTCGAGTTTCTGACGAATATATCTCAATCTGCTTGAGTTTATATGACACAGGCGTAGTCCGAACACAAACAACATTGTAATGAGGCGATTTACACGGTTCAAAAGCCAAATAAACGCCTAAAATACAAGAGGAATCACCATCAAAACCAAGTGGAAGAGGAAGCGTGGAGAATTTCTTCGTAGCTGGATTGTAAACATAGTAATGCCGAATCCTATCAACTTTAAGAGAACTACAGCACAGAAGCAACCCGTTGCAAGATTGCAGAATTTTGATTCCGGTAGGATCGTGGGTGAAGCTTAGATGATCAAATAGCGGCGGAGAAAGCTTGGGGTTAAGAGAAAGCAAGTTATACTCAGGTCGAGGGACACCATGGACTCTGCCCAAATAAAAGGCGGAGGATGATGGTGTGCGGTGGCGGCGCGTGTGACGTTGAGAGAACCGGGGACTGGAGATTAACGAGAGCCACCGTTTGGAGACGCACTTGAATGTGATAAGAGGCTTCGCCGGCAGGAATAGAAGAATCTCTTCCAAGATATCATCGCAGCTTGCAAGGGCTTCGGCAGATGAAGATGAAGATGAAGATGAATTGGAAAAACTGAAAATTGTGATGACATCCATTTAGCCCTTTTTCCAAAGTCAGAAAGAGTAAAAGAGCATAATGAGCAAAAGGACAATGGGCATCTCTTACTCCTTTTCTCTTGAATAAAAGAGGTGATATTTTATTAGAATGAGATAAATATGGATAATACTTTTATCTAGATTTGAATTTATAAAACTTGCTTTATGTGTAGTAGATGAAGAAAAATTCAGGCCAATAGTATTGAAATAGAGAAAAGAATAGGTTAGATTTATTTATGATAGTTGATTGGTGAATTGACCTGTCAACAACTAATCGTGCCTGCAAATACTTCATATACTATATTTTTAATTTTTGCTCTTCCACGCATAACACATGGATGCATTCTTATTCCTGTTTGTTTTTGGGCTACAAGGACTAGGATCAAAGTGGGCTAGGATCAAAGTGAGCTAAAGGACTAGGATCAAAGTGGGCTAGGATCAAAGTGAGCTAAAAGGACTAGGACTAGAATCAAAGTGCTAAAAGGACTAGGACTAGGATCAAAGTGCTAAAAGGACTAGGATCGAAGTGGGCTAGGATCAAAGTGAGCTAAAAGGACTAGGATCAAAGTGGGCTAAAATAGCTACAGAGAACCATATTAAACTCAACAATTTCTCCAATTCCTATTTCCTTTTTCTCATCTTCTATTTGTCCTCTTCATCCTCTCTTCCTTAGATAAATATGTCATAGTTTTATTTCAAATTCGGATACTATACACGTTCATAGATTTAATACTGATGCACTTCTTACAGCAACTGGAAAGGAAAAATCATGGTCCAAGCACTGCCAAGTTAGTTGATAGTTACGCGAGGAAAGTGTATAGAAATGAAGAGTGTATATGAATTATTGGGAGTATACTGCATGAACTGTGTTGTCAAACAACCAGCATTGTGAAAGGAACTCAACCATATGCAGATTACTGCTTACAACTCTTTTCCACATCAACTGGAACATGACAATGTAACCATGATTTGGTGCTTCTGATGGAAGAAGAAAGGAACATATAAGCCCACATATAGTCAATTATGAGGATGAGCAATAATAGCAAGGTTAAAGGGTTTTGGGCCATAATGGTCCTGGCTAGGATGCTCAAGCATAACAGTGTTAGAAGAAGCATTATTGAGTAGGTAAGGTCTTCGCATTTAATGCCTTTTGGCTTACTTCTGTTTACCCCATTTCCCAAATTCAATCAATCTTCCACATGGGGTTTGTGTGGCTTTCTATCAATCACGTCTTCCCCACTACATCTCTGTATGCCAAAATCATGAAATCATTCAACAAACCAAATTTACCAAAGGTGACTACTTCAGATATTCAATAGCATCATCATACACTTGTCAACCTACTAAAACACCAAGTCATGCACTTTTGGCAACATCACAAACAAGTGCTGACATCCCACATGGCATTTTCTTATTGGCCTTTTCTTCGGACATAAATTCTGGCTTATTTATGGAAAGACAAAGGGACTCTTGTTCTATTCTTATGCTCTCACAATCCCACACCACAAAGTTGTATGTCCTTAACCTTCATTTAAGGAAACATTACTCGATCATTCATTTATTTATTTATTTTTACCGATAGATAGTGTTACGTACGTGTAACACTATCCATCATGCTATGCGCATTGAATCAAGTACTCCCATAAATTCAAACTTGAGCAAATTAGGCCAACCACTTAAGTTAAGTTTTCCAATTCTTAAATATGAAACAAAGGTTAATAATTGAGACTTGTTCAATGGGTTAGTATTACTACAACAACAACCTTAAGCTATAAATGTGGTGAAGCCTATGGCAGAATAAGTTAACCTACTTCACAGGTGTGTGGTCCATATTAATTAGTGGTTCAATTCAAGCATTAAAAATGAAGACCCACCACACCTTTTTCTATTATGTATGATATTTATTTGTAAAATTATACTACTCCTATTTTATATTGAAATGCATGTGGGGGCAATTATAAATAATGGGTAGTACCCAATATAAAAATTTAGATGAAATTATTATAAGTGAGATGTTGTTGTTGACCTAAAGCAATGCAAACTTTAGAAAATGAGTAAAATGGCATAGCATGTGGTGGCTATGCACGAGTGGGATCCAATTCTCGCCCCCTAGTTATTTAAATTCAATTCAAATTTCTTCGTGGTGATAGTCATTACTTCAACATATGCGCTGGGACAGGAGAATTCTATTATTAATTTGTTCGTATCCTATGGATAAAAATTATTACTCTAGAATTCGAAGTATTAAGATAAGTCAAGTTGGTACATAAAACACGGAGTTTGGGTCCCACGCATTGTGCATTGGAAATATAATTATGTAATTTGGATTATTAGATTAAATTAGTTAGTTAGAAGTAATTGCAGTTATGTCCTCCTATTTGATGATAATTGAAAATAATAAGGGAATAATAGAGGGGTTGAAGTGCAAGAATAATAAAGTAAAAAAGCTTTGGTGGAAGAAAAAGCAGAGGTGTCATGTCAACCTCTAAGATTGGATATGCAGCGCAGCCGCCGAATTGTCTTCAGTCTGTCATATTTATTGAATCCCCAAATTAATTACATCTTAATTATGAATAATCATCATTAGTGTTTAGCATAAATGGGCTAATGCTAATGCTAATGGTAATGCATGTGAAAGGAGACTTTCTTTATTCCTTTTTGCTAATGGAACCTCACCTCACCTCATAATTACTTTCCTTAAAATTCTTGTCTTCATGGTGTGAATGAATATCAATCAAGTTCAATTCAATGGGTAAAAGCTATTAGTTAATAGTTAATAGTTAATAGTTAATAGTTAATAGTTAGTGGTGGCATTTTCATTTTCATTTTCATTTTCGAGGAAAGAAGAGAGAAAGGATAGAGAAAAGAAAAGGAGAAAAAGGGGACTTTGGAATCTTTGATTAGGGAATGAAGAAGAACAAAGGGAGAAGAGAAAAAAGAGAGCAAATGTCTGGGTTTGGTTGGGGAAGATGGGGGCAAATCTTCGCCAAGTAGTCTTTGACTTACTCTTTCATTGTCGGCATTCTTGCTTCATTTTGATTTCTTCTTTTTGTTTCTTTACAATTTTCCGGTCCCTTTCGCCTGAAAATACCCGCCGGAACTTGTAATAACGTATTCGTTGACTATTCAATGGTGGATTCTGTTTGCCCTTTACTTTTCCGGGAAACTTAGAGAGAAAGTTACTTATGAATTTTTTATCTTTTTTTTTGGGTTTGGAGTTGAGTTGATCTTCATTCAGCTTCGAGATCTGCGGTTTACTATTTGAGCAGTTACGGTTACTTGCCGACAATATGAGCCGGTGATAGTTTCCGATTCCGATCGATTATTAGTTCGTTGCTGCAGGTGACTACTCAGGCATAGTAGAATGAAGGCTCCGGGGAATGGTGCCGGAGCAAACGCTTCAACGGCAGGGCCCAATTCATTGGAAGGTCAGCTCTTTCTCTGACTATATCTATGTATAAGTATTTGTATGTTCTCTCTCTTCAACTGGGAAAGCATAGTGAGGACCGGCAGATCGGTTTAATATGAGGTTTTTGTGGTTTGTCTTTTGTCTCATTTCCTTGGCCTGTTTTTGTCCAATTTTCTCATAATTCAATCAAAATTGCTCGCCGTTTCTCTTCAATTCTCAGAGAGGAAAAAAAAAACTCAGGCGAAGTAGGATAGTTTACCCCTGAGGAATCTCCATATCTGTTTTCAGTTTATATGTCATCGGATTACAAAGTTTATTTCAAGGGCTAACAATACAGGGAAGGAGAATAGCATGATAAGTGGTGGTGTTGTTGCAGGTGGAGGTGAGAAGAAGAGCATAAACGCGGAGCTCTGGCAAGCGTGTGCCGGACCGCTGGTGAACTTGCCCCCAGCTGGTACACACGTAGTCTACTTTCCTCAAGGCCACAGCGAACAGGTGTGGACTATGACTACTGTGTAATCTATACCCTAATGGGTTCTTATATACCTTGCAATTGGGTACTTAAGTTTCACAGCTTGAATAAAGTAACTTTACCATTTTTTTCTTTGTGGGTTTTGGATCATAACCTCGTCAAACCATAAATTTTTTATGGAGTGTTTTGTGTTGGTTTCAATGGTTCACCTTTACTAGTTGTATGTAATGGATAGTTAACTTAGGATTATTTGATACCCCTTTAAGAATGCATAAATTTTTGGTTTTACGAGAAGAAGTACTTTCAATGCTAGCTAGAAGATACTCAAATATGGGATTCTACTAACTAGAATAGTTGGTTGTGTAAATTTGACCTGTTGCTCTGTAGGTTTAGATTAGACTGGTTGTTTCCTCTTTTTTCCATCTTTTGAGTTCTGATTAATGCGTTTTTGTAGTATCGGTTCCATACTTTTGAAGCAAGTCTGACCAGACTTGAGATTGAATTGGTTTCAGGTTGCAGCATCTTTGAAGAAGGATGTGGATGCTCAAATCCCAAACTATCCAAATCTTTCTTCAAAACTATTATGTCTCCTTCACAGTGTCACGTTGCATGTAAGCTTACTTACTTGGGATCTCATTTTTAGTGTTGCAAACTGTAGTGGGTTTAGATTTCCTGATTAGTTTTGTGAACTTTGTTTTGTTTGATATACTAGGCAGACTCAGAAACCGATGAAGTATATGCTCAAATGACCCTTCAACCTGTTGCTTCGGTAAGGCCTTTATATTGCTTTTCAATTTACAAAACATATCTGAATATTACTAGGCATCTTCAAATTTTATTCACTCTATCAATGCTTCACATGCAGTTTGACAAGGAAGCATTATTGAGATCAGATCTTGCTCTCAAGTCTCATAAACCACAAACAGAGTTCTTCTGCAAAACATTGACAGCCAGTGATACAAGTACACATGGGGGGTTTTCTGTGCCTCGCCGTGCAGCAGAGAAGACTTTCCCTAGTCTTGTAAGCATTATTCCCCTTGTTAAAAAGGTTGGCTACATTAATTTCAGATTTCAATCCTTTTCCATTTATATAGGATTTCTCTATGCAACCACCAGCTCAAGAACTTGTGGCAAACGATTTGCATGATACTGTGTGGACCTTTCGCCATATCTACCGGGGTATGTTTATTTTGCAGCCATTCGAATGTTGTTAGTTAAACCAACAAACTTCTTATATCTATTCTTTCTTTACTGTTTGTTTTCCTTGCCATTTCGAACATTTGATGTGACCAATTTCTCTTGATGTAGGACAACCGAAACGTCACTTGCTTACAACAGGTTGGAGCCTTTTTGTTAGTGGAAAGAGGCTTTTTGCTGGTGACTCGGTTTTATTTATCAGGTGATGAACTATCGAAAGAAATTTTATAACTTTTATATTGCTTGCCTTGCTTGTAGAACCAATTTTTTTTATTTTTTATGAACAGAGATGAAAAGCAGCAGCTTCTGTTAGGCATTAGACGGGCTAACAGGCAACCCGCCAATCTGTCGTCATCAGTTTTGTCCAGTGATAGCATGCATATTGGGATTCTAGCCGCAGCAGCTCATGCAGCTGCTAACAATACCCCCTTCACTGTGTTTTATAATCCAAGGTCAAAGACTTCATTTTGCCAATAATTGTTCTTTTTATGATACTGGTTTCATGATTTCATGACAAGTGCATAGGCTTGATTATAATTTGGATGATTTTTGTAAAAAAAAGTTCCTAAATTTCTGTGTACATGCAGGGCCAGTCCGTCAGAATTTGTAATTCCATTAGCCAAGTACTACAAGGCAGTGTATAGCAACCAAATATCCCTTGGCATGCGCTTCCGTATGATGTTTGAAACTGAAGAGTCAGGGACAAGAAGGTATATTTGAGATTTTTTCTTAATTATTTATGACCTGCGCACTGAAATTTGAGATATATGCTCATTAGACAGAAAATGAATGTCAATGAAGTGGTTGCTGTTAGTGCCAGTTTCTTAAATTATCCATTCAGTTTCTGAGTTTAGAGAAGCCATAATATTTATTATTTTGATGTGGAGAAATCTCGATATGATGTCAGAGGTTGATGTTGTTTCGAAGTTAAAGAAAGCATTATCTGCAGGTACATGGGTACAATTACAGGTATCAGTGATCTGGATCCTGTTAGATGGAAAAACTCCCAATGGCGGAATATGCAGGTAATTGTGGTTTCTTGTATTTTTTAAAATTTCATGTGTTTATGTATTAATCTCTTGATATAATCAAATAGGTGGGTTGGGATGAGTCAACTGCTGGGGAAAGACGTAACCGAGTCTCGATTTGGGAAATTGAACCTGTGACTGCTCCATTTTTCATCTGCCCTCCTCCGTTCATCAGAGCAAAGCGTCCAAGACAACCTGGATTTCCAGGTACAAGATATTATACTGCAACTCAACTCAAGCATAAATGTTTTGAGGTTGTGCTTACAGGAATTATCTTCTTTATTTCATTTCTTTTGGCAGATGATGAATGCTCTGATTTAGATGGTCTATTTAAGAGGACAATGCCATGGCTTGGTGATGATATGTGCACTAAAGATCCCCAGGCTCTCCCTGGCCTAAGCTTAATGCAGTGGATGAACATGCAACAAAATCCTTCCATGGGCAACTCAATGCAGTCAAATTATATGCAGTCTTTAAATGGCTGTGTAATGCCAAACCATGGCGGAGCAGATCTTTCCCGTCAGTTAGGGTTGTCAGCACCACATATACCTCAAGCAAACAACATACAGTTTAATGTCCAGAGGCTACCTCAGCAATCACAGATTGATCAACTCCCAAAACTGCAGTCTTCAATGAGTCCTTTAGGCTACATTGTACAACCCCAGCAGCAATTGGGTGATGTTCCGCAACAACCAAGGCAAAATTTGATGAATCTGTCTCTACCCTTTGGTCAAGGTCAGGTCCAAATTCCTCAGACTATAATGCAGACTAATAATATTCTTCAACAGCAATCATCTACTCAGAACCATCAACTTCCCATAAACCTCCCTCAGAACCTGCAGCAGCACCAGCAGCAACAAATGATTCATAACCTGCCTGATCCTGTAAGCCAACAGCTACCAATGTCTGACAATCAAATTCAGTTTCAACTCTTACAGAAACTTCAACAGAAGCAGGAGTCATATTTAGCCCAACAGTCTGCATTGCAACAGCCTGCTCAACTTACACCACTCCTAGATCAGCAAAGGCAGCTGTTAGATATGTCTCATAGCTTCTCTAGGTCAGTTACACCCAGCCAAATGGACATACCTCAAGTTACATCCTCACTTCCTCAATCAAACAATGTCCACCAGCAGATGATGAAAAATAACAGCCAAACAAATGTTCAGCTCTCTCAGCAGCCCCAGCACACAAAGCTTCAGCAACAGCAATCTGTCGTGCTGCAAGAAATGCTTGGACATGTGGGGCTGTCACCAGTTCCAACAACGAATCATCTCACTGCAGTTGGTAGTGGCGTATTGGCAGGAGTTGCAGGAGTGGTCCAGTCAGTTGTTACCGATAATGTTCCATCTTGCTCGACTTCTCCTTCCACAAACAACGGTTCTGGTGGTGTTCAACCAAATATGAATAGTAGGGCGAACTGTGGCACTATAATGGGGGAGGACATGGCTCACTCTGCTGCCACACTCTTGAATTCTGGTGCGCTGGAAAATATGTCATCTAATGCCACCTTAATTAAAGATTTGCACCAGAAATCTGATGTTAAGCCTTCATTTAACATCTCCAAGAGTCAGAACCAACCATTTTTTGCTCCACATACATATCTTAATGGTGCTGCATCCCAGTTTGATTACTTGGACACATCATCTTCAACAACTTCAGTTTGTCTCTCTCAGAATGATGTCCATTTACAGCAGAATAATAACCAGCTGTCATATAATCCCCAAACAATACTGTTCAGAGAGACTAGTCAGGATGAGGAAGTTCAGGCAGATCCCAGTAACAATATTCCATTTGAGACTAACATTAGTGGTCAGTTAGAGGCATCCTTAAATCCCGACCCTTTGTTGTCAAAAGGCATGGTCGGGCTGGGGAACGATTTTTCAAATAGCCTCTCATCAGGAGGCATGCTTGCTAATTATGAAAACTCCAAAGAAGCTCAGCAGGAACTTTCATCTTCAATGGTTTCTCAGTCATTTGGGGTTCCAGATATGACATTCAATTCAATTGATTCCACAATAAATGATGGCAGCTTCATGAACAGGGGTGCATGGGCCCCACCGCCTCAGTTCCAGCGTATGAGGACATACACCAAGGTTTCTTGCTCTAGATAGTATCATCTAACAACCGGAGAAATGTTTGTTTTCCTTTCTACCTGTGATGGTGTTGTTCTAACTTAGCCAATGTTTTGTGAAGGTATACAAACGTGGAGCTGTGGGAAGGTCCATTGATATCACCCGTTATTCAGGTTATGATGAGCTCAAACAAGATCTGGCTCGGAGGTTTGGCATAGAGGGACAATTGGAGGATCGACAGAGGATAGGCTGGAAACTTGTATATGTGGATCATGAGAATGATGTGCTGCTAGTTGGGGATGACCCTTGGGAGTAAGTCCTCATATCCCTTTTATATACAGTTTCTCATATTTCATTTATCCTCTTAAATTTGTCTTGTGCTCAGAAAATACCAATGGTGCCCTTTCAAAATTTGCTTAGTAATGTTTGCTGGATGATTTCTCATATGAAAATCTACTGAAATCTGAAGCCCCAAATGTGCCCATAACCTTGTTTCTTATATGATTTGGTTTGGTGGTATTTCAGGGAGTTCGTGAACTGTGTCCGCTGCATCAAGATACTGTCTCCTCAGGAAGTCCAGCAAATGAGCTTGAATGGGGATTTTGGGAGCAGTGTCCTACCAAATCAAGCCTTCAGTAGCTCCGATGGAGGCAATGCTTAAATAGCCATACTAAGTTGCTAACATTCTTTTTCCAACTTGTGAGATTGTAGTATTTCACAGAATGTGTTCATAGCTTTCTGTATGTGTACCTCATACTTTCTCCAACAACTGGGTTTTCATTCACTAGTGGGCAAATTAAGAAAGGATCACCCTTGGTTAGAGCACTTATCTCAAATTTTGGTGCAGCAGACAAGCAGAAGAAACAGCGACACTACTTCATCAGATGAATTGACGACTCAGTTCAATCCAAGTTTTGCACAACGGATAGTTCCAGTTTAGTGAAGAAAGCAGCTTGGTCCGACTGTCCTTAAAGTTGTTAGTATGATGATGGTTTTGTAAGATGAGTTATTTAAAAGTCGTCCACTCAAACGCTCGCATAGGGAGAAATTTGTATGGCCTAGTTGAGTGTATAAATTGTGTACATTACTTGTTCAATCCTTAATGAAATTGCTTATATGCTAGTTCTGAAGATATGCAATATCAGAAAAGCTGTACTATTTTATCACATGATTTGTATAATCTGTACAGTATATACAATATACACACATTCTCAAATCTGTTTCTTTGCGAGCAGCAAAGTGGCAGATTGATCAAAATCGTTCAGTAATTTCGAGCAAGCTAAACAGAAAGCAAATACAATACAGAAAACCGAAAGTTTGATTGGATTGTGAGTATGGTGGCACAAGTAACTATAATCAATTGTGGAGAAAATGCATTGCATGATTGCCAGAATTAGTCCAAATACGTCTGCAAAGGATCCGAAAAGCTGACCGGTTGGAGTTACTAACCAACACAGACCTCCCCTTCTTCCCCATTTAGCTTTTCCCTTGCGAACTATGTAAAAAAACTCCACACTGCAGAAAACCACATTGATGAAGGCTACTATCATACCAGTAAGCCCATATCCTGGTCTGCTGGGAGATGAAAATTGGTTTAAAGTTGCCGATATGATTTCCAGTACGAGGTTGCCTATCGGAAAGATCCAATCCTGTATAAAATTTAAAAGTTGAAATATTTTTTCGAAAAGTATAACTGAATAAAAAAGGTGGAATGGAGATACCTTTTTCTTTGATGTTCCAGTGCTTGAAATAATATTCATTGTTTGATTGGATTGAATCTGGGTGTCTTGTTTTATTTCATCGCAGAGATGATGAACAAAGTTCCGAAGAAGGATTTTTTCATTTCTGAAGAAGAATGATTAATGGATTAATTGATTAACAAAGAAGAAAGAGATTATCAATTCATTGAATCAGCATCAGTGTATAATGATCATCACCTCTTACTTATCTGACAACCAGTCATGGCATTCAACTGTGTTAGAGCTTGCCTCCATCTCAATTGTTCTTCAAAGTCAGGAGCTTTAGCAATATTCTCCTCCAGTTCTCCAACATCGTATGATCCTAAATCGTAAAAAACAGGAAATATAGTTTGTCGTCCAATATTGTTCTTGAGCTGAAGAATTTTGACAAGTCTCCTCAAGAACCAAATTGAAGAAGCATAGTATTTTGAAACGATGAGGATCACAGTTCTGGACGTTTCAATCTGTCTTAAGACGTATCCTGGAACTAATGTTTCTGTACAAAGCTTCGAGTGATCGGTAATGGCGTGAATTCCGCTGTTAGCTAAAGTGCTGTAGAGATGGCTCACAAAGTTTTCAGCCGCACAGTCACCGTTCGGACATCCGCCATCGAAGCAAATAAAAGTGTCATATGCCCAACCACAAGAACCCATCAATAGGAAAACAAATGGATGTGAAATTAAGGCCTTTTATATGGGATTATCTAATCATTTTTGTAATAGTTTAAATACCCAAAATACATATATAATTAAATAATAACTTGTTAATTAAGACAACGAAAAGTAAACCATGTACTAAAATTGGGCGGTGGCTTCCTTTTTTGGAGGAATAACAATCAGACGTGGATAACATTCAGCATATGTTCATCATCGTAGTCATTTAGAAAGGAACGGCTGTAGTTGAGTTTGCTTCTGTTGACCTGCTACAATACAAGGCATGAAAATACCAAGTTGTTTCCTTGTGTTTTCCCTGCACCTCCATCAACGCGGAAGAAACCTGCTTGGCAGTCATGGGTTAAGTCAATGATTCTAAATTAATCTTGTTCACCCAAAGCAACAATCCACAAGAACTAATTTCATGTGATTTATTTACTGCATCATAAAAACACAATACTGATCCAAAAACTGACAACAACTGTGAGCTGTGGATCATTGGTAGTTAAAAAAGTTTAAGAACTGATTTTGTCAAATACCATAATAGAAAGTATTCCAGTTCAAAAGGTCAAGACTGTCCCAATTCTCAGTTTTCATGGAAATGTATCGCCACAATTACATCATTGTGACAAACCAAAGAGATGTTGTAACTGCCAGGCTTTACTTCTTGTCGCCAGTCTCTAATTTCATCTCCTGAAGGTTGAGTAACAGATCGTTTGCATTCAGGAAGACCTTGTTGGCTGAATTTGAAATG
>JAYMTB010000832.1:0-12522 GCA_036897585.1 Francoa sonchifolia
AAAAATAAAGCGATATATATATATATATATATGTATATGTTTTTAAGTTTTGAAGTTTTAATAGTTCATAACATTTAAAGGCAAAACAGTGGGAATAAGAAAAGCATTTATGATTGGATAAAACAAGTATTTATATAAAAAATATCGCTTTACATAGGAAAATCATATACATTCAAAGGCATATCAGAACCTAGTTTTATGCCACTTGGGTTACAAGTTTCAATGTTAACCTTTAGGAAAGATGTTTCAGCATCGATTTTCGCCTTGCATTTCCCAAGCTCAGCAATTTGATGTTTCAACTCTGATATCTGATGTTTCATTCCTGATATTTTTGCATCTATTGCTTCGCTTTGAGGAAGAATTTCTGTCAAATGAGTACTCCACCTCAAAGAATCTCGACATACTGCCGCTTTATCTATAATCGCAGATAGCCATCCCAAACTGTTGATGTTAATTTGTAGTTCTGCTACTATATTTTTAAGTTTTACTTCTGAACGCACAGAAAATTCCCTTTGTTTACAATCTAAGGCGTATAGAACATTACCCAATGCCCCTAGAAGATATAAGCGTGTCCACGATGTTTTAGTCACTATTTCCTCAAAGTTTATGTATGATATTTTTGAGCGGCCTCAAGATAAGGAATGAAAATTTGAAAAATACTAACGCCTTGAAACACGCTTTCACCCAAGTTAGGTAAACTGTCTATTCGTCTTCCAAGTGGTGAAGGGGCAATGATTCTGCTAGTATCGACTTCAGAAGTAACTGGAATAACAGAATCATTTCCAGCAGCCACAGTCGAAGGATGTTCTACTTCAAAATTTTGAGTATCTCTACCTTTAGCCTATTTTTCTAAAATTATAAAACCTCGAAAAGCACATCCATTGTAGGCTCAGCTATAAAGTGAAGAAATAATAAACTTTGCTTAAGAACAATATAAGTGAAGGAAACATTTATAATACTTACCAGTTTCTCCAAAAGACAACTGTTTTGCTGACACATGTAGATGGTTGGTAGAAGGTGAAGACATTCCCGCTTTCTCTATCACAGGCTGACCCACTCCTATCAAAGGAATGATGGGAGGTACCTGGGTTCATATAAATATAAATATGAAAAATACCATGAAAGAAAACACAAAATAGAAAAGAAAAATAAATAAACTCACATGTGACAAAGTCATACTTGATTTTGAGCTATGGGCTTGAATTGAGCCCAAAAATATCAAAGGTAGAGAAGATATAGGAGGAGTAGATACATGAATTTGAGATAATGGGCTATGAGGAAATGGGGTAATAGAGGGTGTTTGAGGAAGAGGTGAATGAATAGAAGAATTTTGATTCGAATCATGTGAGGGAGAAGAGGAAGAAATAATAGATGTGACATGAATATTGGGTTGAGGAGATGGAGATTGATGTATAGGAGAAGAAGAACACTGCTTTCAGATAAAACAAATGTGTATTAGTAGATATTTTCGTAAATAATGACGCTCAATATCACAATATTAAATTTACTTACAGTTAGAGATGGTGTTTGGTGAGACGATACTTGTTTTTCTAAAAGCAATATCTCTTCAGAAGGCAATTGTGCTTCAGCAGACACCTTTAAAATAGCAATGATAAATGAGACAAGGCGACAAGAAAATAAAAGTATGTAAAATAAAGCCAACTTACAATTGCTTCCAAATGACCTTCAGGTAACAAGCCAGAATCAGGTACTACTATAATCGCTTTATGAAATTGATTATTACCCTACAAATGTCAAAAGTAATCATATGAGCAACAGATAGTCATACAAAAAAAATTAAGTACAAAAATTGAATACCTGACTGTGACTAGAAGAAGTCACTAATTGACCTTGAGGACGTTTCCGCCGAAGTTGAAGAGGTTCAGGGGAAAGTGCCTCTGAGTCAGAATCAATTTGGATATTCTTAGCAGGAGCATGAAGAGTTGGTGGAGATTTTTCTTTAATGGACGAAGCAGCGGCCTTACTGGTACTTTCCCCACGCTGAAGTTTACGTTTCTTTTTTATTGGAGAGGAAAGAGGTAGATGGAGCGGCACCCTTCGTTATTGTCGCCCTAGCTGAACGCAACTTGCGTTTTGGAACTTGAGGTATTATATTTTGATCAGTGGAAGAGGTCTTTGACTTTTTACTTAAGCCCGTACATTTCAGCGATATATCATTCACATACTCTGCTACGGTTTCGATATGGATTACTAGTTGTCGCCATAATTGAACTTAGAGTAGCAAGATTATTTGTCCACCATTTGGCCCAATGTGCTGATATCTTATTTTTACGTTGCGACAAGGCAATCTTAAAAGAATGAGTTATCTCATGAATAGCAAAAGAAGACAAGTAAAATCCCCAATTCATAACCTTCTTGTCTGATGGTACTGAAAGATGATTAGCTACCTGATCAAATCCTAGTTGACGGGCGACGCGTTGAGGATAATAAGACATGGGCTTAAATTCACTACCATATTCTTGAAGGGTCGAAGATTCTATAAAAGATAACAAGTGACCTTCATAGGTAATGAAGGCCCATTCCAAATCTGTATCTGTTAATTCCACCTCAGGAGATTTTATTTGCATATCTTTACTTCTGGCTTGAACAAGGCGGAAAGGAATAATAGAAGAAGGCGTTTTGACATAGGGACGAAATGTGAAATTGGTTTCTTCATCAAAAATTTCTTCCAAAGTCAGATTTCCTAATTTCTTTGGACGCCCAGTCCAACTGCATCCTCGACGACATGGTACAGCTGGAGAAGCTCTCTTAGGAGCATATAATGGAAATCTTTCCCAAATAAACATTTGAAGAAATGCTAAGGGAGCAAAACATGCATGTGTATATTGTCCAATGTTCCGCTGAATATCATATACATAGCGATCCAACCTCACATACAAGTTCCCTAAAAAATATGCCCCAAGAGGGAATTTGTCGCCTTCTGCCAAACGCAAAGCTAAGAAGAAAAGGCGTTTGTGTATTCCATCATGTGGACTCCCTATGCATATAAATTTACACAACCAATACACAAGAAATGCAGCCAATTTCAATGGTGCTTCGAAACCTCGACCCACTACGTTAGATTCTTCTGCACCCTTGGGCTTAAACCAAAAATTTAACTATCCGTTAACATTTTGACGCTTTGCCCCTTTACCTCTCGACTTTCAACCAAAGTCGCCAATAGCTCAGCCATCATGGCTTGGTCTTCTCTGGAAGGTTGAATCTGGTAAATATCTACATCACCCACTATAGGTAGTTCTGTCAATGCTGCTACATCCTCTAGGGTTGGTGTGAATTCACCCCATAATGCCATAAAAATATGGGTTTTCCGATTCCATCTATTTAGTATAAATTTCAATCCCTTAGGATCTTTAAAGAAATGAGCATTTACTGAAATCTTGATGGCATCAACAATACCTGTTCAGCTGAGCTGGTTATTGTATCTTGATAATATATATTTCGCCCAATCTGCAAAACCTTGCACTGGACGCCCAACACCAGTAAGCTCTACATAAGGGGCTGGACACTTACCACGATTAATCAAGAAACTAGGAATGGTAGTATACTTGAAAAAGTCAGGCATATCTTCAACTTCTGGGTAAATTGAAAAAGGTTTGTCTGCTGTTAAAATAGAAATTGGACGTTAGTTGCGCAATTTAGTAACAATAGTATCTTCCACATCCTCTTTCCTCCATGATGAAGGTGAGGGTACTTCTGGCGAAAATTCCTCGCCCTGAACTATAAGCAAACAAGCAGTAGCCTGAATAGCTTTGATTTTGGGAGCCATGGACGTTGATTAAGGAAGAAGAAGAAGAAGATGAAAATCAAGACAAGAAGAAAAGCACAAAGGTTTATCTGGAGTGCAAAAAGTGCTGAAGGAGAGTATTGCAAGGGTTTTATAATGATATTAAAGGAAAGTTGAAACGATCGTTACTCAATAATATTTTGCCCTAGAATGTGAAAGGTCTTTGTGATGATGGTAAACTGATAAAGTATGTGCAGAGGCGCCGTTCTGTGCAAATGCATCGTCTCTAAGGTAGTGCGCCGAATATCACGACATTAGTAACAGTAACAAGCATCAGTAATGGTGGCAGTACAAATAAACATACTCAAATAAACGACATTATTAACAGCGTATGTACATATCAATATAGCATTAAATGCAATTGACGGCTAGCGTGGATAACAAGTTAGGTTTTTTTTTTTCAACAAAAATATATGGAATGACACATGATGGAGTATAGAAATATCACGTGATAAAAGTATTGAAATATAGCGATCAGACAAAGCGCCATACAAATAAAATGCAAACCAATATCAAGGTTTGTAATGAAAGAAATGACTATTCACCCCAAAAGCGCATAGATAAAGTAAGTGGTTTATTCTGGTATAAATAATTTTTTTTGATTTATCGCCATATGTGGTTTCTTCAAAAAAAAAAAGGGAATAAGGAACAAAAATCTAAAAAGCAACTACAACGAATGAAACATTCAATTAAAGTCAGCAACAATTTCGTATATCAATGGTGTGTGTGGAGCACAACAAGCTATACTCCACACAAGGGGCTAATGTTGGTAAACGGGTTTTATTTCATATCATGGACTGGACTGACCATTATTTACCTAAGCCCAATCAAATTTTAGGCCCAAAGCCCACAGAGATCAAGTTCAACCATTGACGCTTAACTTCAAAGAGTAAGTTAGATAAAGCGTTGTAACAAGAACGCTTTGTCTAGGTTTAGGAATATAGAGGGGTATTTGGTATGGAGGCTTGAGTAAGAGAGTTCGTTCAGAGGAACAAAGTGATACCCCAAAGGAAGGAGGATCGCTTTGTCTTTCTGAACCCATTATAGTTTACTAGAAACTTTCAAATGTGAAGAAATATATTCGTAGAGGCTCTGACTCATCCAAGCTAAATACATGACCTGTCGTTCATGTGACATTTGTCTATTTTCTATGACTTGGAATATAGACACTTGGCATATAAATGATGAGTCATATGTTTATTAAAATATTTTGTATCTTATAGAGCGAACACGTGGCAAATGAATGGTGAGTCACCTTTCCATTCAAAATGATACTTACTATAAATAGCTCTTAATCACCTCATTTATGAGGTAACGTTAAAAAATATTGAAAGTTTGACATAAAAGTAATTACAAATGTCCAATTTCTCACTTTTCGTGAAAGAGAAAGCGATCATTTTTATAATACTTTTGAGAATGAATCAGAGCTTTTAGGAATTTCTTCTGACAATTGATTAAAAAGGGAAAGCTATTATTCTTGATTTCTATCAAATTTATAATCGGTCTCTTACTCTCACCCGAATCTAAATATTGCTCTTTTAAAAATCTGATTTATCATCAACACATATCCTTTGATCTGATCTTGACTCGCACCCCATAGAATCAACCTGGTGCAAACAACAACAAAGAGTAAAAATTACACTGAAGTATTTCCAACTTCAAATACTTATTCAAATTACTACAAGTGTAAACATAATCGATTAGCCAAGTGCAATTACAACATGTGATTTGGAGTAGTTATCGTGGGACTTGTAATTACACTTGAAGATTTGAATTGCAATTTTGGATTACTACTAATCAGTGCAATTACTACTAATCAATATTGCTAAGTTGTAATTCCACTGATCAGTAGTAATCCCAAATTAATTCTTCAAAATACTACCAGTGTAAACCTAATCGATTAGTCTTCAACATAATCTATTAGTCAAGTGCAATTACAACATGTAATTTGGAGTAGTAATCGTGGGACTTGTAATTACACTTGAAGATTTGAATTGCTATTTTGGATTACTACTGATGAGTTGTAATTTCACTGATTAGTAATAATCCCAAATTAATTCTTCAAATTACTATAAGTGTAAACATAATCGATTAGTCTTCAACATAATCGATTAGTCAAGTGTAATTACAACATGTAATTTGGAGTAGTAATCGTGGGATTTGTAATTACACTTGAAAATTTGAATTGCAATTTTGGATGACTACTGATCAGTGCAATTACAACATGTAATTTGGAGTAGTAATCGTAAGACTTGTAATTACACTTGAAGATTTGAATTGCAATTTTGAATTACTACTAATCAGTGAAATTACTACTGATCAGAACTTATGAGTTGTAATTCCACTGATGCGTAGTAATCCGAAATTGCAATTCGATTATGTCATGTGCAATTTTCGATTACTACTGATCAGTACTGATGAGTTGTAATTCCACTGATCAGTAGTAATTCGAAATTGCAATTCGATTACGTCATGTGCAATTTTGGATTACTACTAATCAGTGAAATTACTACTTATTAGTAGTAATCCAAAATTGCAATTCGATTATGTCATGTGCAATTTTCGACTACTACTGATTAGTGCGATTATTACTAATCAGTACTGTCGTAAATTACAATTCAATTACGTCATGTGCAATTTTGGAATACTACTGATCAGTAGTACTGATTAGTAGTAATTGCACTCATCACTAGTAATCTGAATTATGTACAATTTTGGATTACTACTCATTAGTGCAATTACTACTAATCAGTACTGATGAGTAGTAATTCCACTAATTTGTAGTAATTCGAAGGACGAAACTTAATCGATTAGTTTGTAATCGATTAGTTTGCCTTGGATTTGTAATTCAGATTACTACTAATCTATACAAATTACTACCTATTAGTACATAATTACGACAAATAAGTGGAAGGATTAAAATTACAATTTTACACTTCTACCAAATAAACCATGGTTAGGATTATTTTATTATTTTTTTTATACATGTCATTTTTTTATTGATTTTCAAAAAGTTGAAATTATATTTTTGCCCCTCCTACTTTTACTGTATACACTATTACCGGTGTATACAAATGGAGAACCTGCTTATCCCCGCCTTGACTGGCAGCTGCTGGGTCTCCCCATCTCTCCTAAACTTCCCCAGGTCTTTGTTTAGAGTTGTACGAGGCGAAAACTCGTCCCAATAACGAGTCGAAGGCCTAACCCCAACTTAGCAGTAATGGTGCGCAGCTTAGGCCAACTAACACATAGAAGATGCAGTTCACTCAACGATTGCCTTTGGGTTCCGAAGATACCTGTGCTCTTCTTTATCGATAGGATTCCCATAATTTGCAATTGAACTTGAAAGTTTTAAAATTTAATTTGTGATAACAAAAAGATATTTTATTTTATAAAATATGAAAAACCAGTCGAAAAATAAAAGACACTTTAAGAAATGTGCAAAAAGTAATCAATATTTGTAGTCCCAATAATTTTCAACATAAGCTATAAAATTAGTTACTAACTAGTAACCTATGTCATATGATGAGCATTATTGTTATATTTTTTTGGTGAATAAAAAATGACATCTTAATGGACCATATGAATCACGTGTTATAATGAACACCTACCAAAAACATTATTTAAATTTAGTAAATTAGAAAAAAGCAAAAAATAAGCAAGGGCAATGCATGTGATACTGGACGACGTCGTACCCTTCAGTTAATGTCCGTCAAAAAAAGGAGCGGCTACAACTTAAACCACGTGTTGTCAGAATAAAGAACCAAACAAAAACAGGAAAATTAAGGGGTTAATGGCAGTTACACCCCTATAATTACCTAGAATTACAAACTCTTTTGCATTTTTTAGTCTTTTTCTTTTTTGGTAGTGCAGTCCAGAATTTTTTCAAACTCGATTAGAGACAATTTAGTTCAAGCAATTGTAATAGAGTATTTTCAATAATTTTTTTGAAATTTAATTTTAAAAATAATATTAATAATTGTGTTTTTATTAATTCAGCTTATTTAATACCAATATGAATATGAATAACATAGAGTTTTGTTTGCGAAATCATGATTTCGTAATTTATATAAATTTTTTAGAATATTATTATATTTGGTTTACCCAATTAAATTTATGGAATTATAATTAATATATTTTGTTAGTTATGAATTAATGTGTTAACTTAATAATTTTATTAAAATTTTATCAATTTTGATTTGCATGAGCTAATAATAATTAAACAATTATTAAATTTCTGCCATAAGAATTAGAATAAAAAATCTTATAAGCTTAGGAATCATGATTACTATAAAATCCTGACTCCGCCTGATTTCATAAAACAAACATAACAAACTACTTTTTTTTTATCATATTTTGGAAATGTATAATTCGATTCCATGAACCAAATGCAATCTTTTTAGTCACTGCATGAATATTTTTATTATAACTTGGATTATGAAAAATAAAATGAGTGAAAATAATAACAAATGGGAGTGTTCATAAATAGAGAAAATTATAGGGGTATAAATGCAATTAACGAAAATAGCCTCATATAAAAACAAAAAGAACGGAGTTGAAAATGGAAAACGAACGGTGTTGATAGAAATCATTCTCTCATCTGAATCTTCTCCTTTCTCCTCTCTTCTCCAGCGTCCGATCTTCATCCCCAAATCCTCTCTCTCCATCTCTCCTTCTCGCGCCATTTACAAATTCCTTCAGGTATTCCATTTTTCACCCGCGCTCTGTCTTTCTCCCTCTGTTTTTCGCTTATGGCGCGCCTAGGGTTTCAGTTACGGTTTTTTTATTTCATGATTTTGTTGTACGATTGATGTGGTGGATTAGGGTTTTAGTGAGGATGGCGGAAGTTCCGACGAGCTCTGGTGGTGGTGGTGGTGGAAGTCATGAGAGTGGTGGTGATCAGAGTCCTAGGTCAAATGTTCGTGAACAGGATCGGTTTCTTCCGATTGCGAATATTAGTAGGATTATGAAGAAAGCGCTTCCTGCTAATGGAAAGATTGCTAAGGATGCCAAAGAGACTGTTCAAGAATGTGTTTCTGAGTTTATTAGTTTCATCACTAGCGAGTAAGTTTTGGCTTGATTTTTTATTTACTAGCAAGAATGTGTTCTTTATTGTATTGTTTGGTGATATGTAGGGCGAGTGATAAATGTCTGAGAGAGAAGAGGAAGACGATTAATGGGGATGATTTGCTTTGGGCCATGGCTACTCTAGGTTTCGAGGAGTATATTGATCCGCTCAAGAATTATCTGACTAGATACAGAGAGGTGATGTATCTTAGTTTTATGAAACTCCCTTTTGTTGCTGAGAATTGGAAAGGAACTTTGGGTTTCTTTGTATGGTTTTTGTTCTAGTTGATGAATTAAGTTTATTTTGTGGTTGTTCACCTTCCACTTCTCAGCAACAAAAGGATATTGTATTCAGATAGTAGATCTGTTTGGTTCAGTTCCCTATTCAGACATTGTATTATGGCGCCCTTAAATTTTTGCTAACATATTACTTTTTTTACTTTTATATGGTCATTTATGGGTCTTCCGGAATGTTGCAGATGGAGGTAAGAGGCTATTATTAAGATTTCCATTGTCCATTTATCAATTTATTTGATACCTTTTGCAATATATACGTTCATCAGAGTTCTAACATCAGGTTTGAAAATGTTGATGTTGATAGGGTGATACGAAAGGGTCCACACCAAAGGGTGGAGATGCATCTGCAAAGAAAGGTGTTCAACCAAGCCCAAATGCTCAGGTTGGTTATGATTTTCTCAGCAAGTATCATTATTAGTTTCTATGGAATGGTATATCTATGCGGAAGCTTAGCGTATGATTTTACTGATATTTTCTGTGAATAATTTTTTCAGATTTCTCATCAAGGTTCATTCTCACAAAGTGTTAGCCATGCAAGTTCTCAGGTAATTTTCTCTTTGCCACCTCTCATCGTTAACTCACTCTCAAGAAACATACATTTTTAGTGTGTCTAGACATTTAACATATATATTGCATCCATGAATGTATGCTTTTGATTGTCAAACTTATGTTTTATAACAATATTCAACTCATTTCAAACTTAATTCCAAATAAGGTGGGATCGACTACATGAATTCCCTTTTGCCACTCTACCCTTATTAAATTTGGCCTATCCCTAGCTCTTTATTATCCGTTTTACTATTTAATGTGTAATCGAAAGGAAAGTGGCAGTCTTGCTGATAGTTGAGTCATTTGGGAATCAGACTATAGTCTTTTCCCTTTAGACTGAACATAGTTTATCTACCAATAATGTTTTTTTTAAAAATAAAAATCATCACTTTTGGTTAGAAACATACAACTTTGGGTGGTTATTCTTCAAACTTTTAACTTCCTGTTGTAACCTTCGTAGTGCTTTAGGGGGGGTTACCTAAGCGTAATTTTAACTTAACTCTGGTAACTTTGTTCCTAGTCTTACAGGTTGTTATTTATGGGTTATGTATGAGAGGCAAGTTCAGCTAGTTAGCTATAGAATAGATCCTTGACTTGCAAATTGGTGCTATTACTCAACATAGGAACTTTTGCATGAAATCTGGAATGCTGGAAGGGTTTAATTTACGGCAGTTTCTATGAATTAATTCAGCAAATATATCTATACTTAAACTGATATCAAAAGATTCTTCTGAAAAGATTACATGTTGATGTTGTGGACCCCTCAAAGCATGGCCCATGTGTGCTCGTCATGCTTGTTGTGTTGGTGTTTTGTCAGTTTCGATCAGAATGCCAAACGCACCGCGCACGCCTGTGCCAGCCGCAAGGCAGGCCCCACCGATGTATGTATATGTATATGTATGTATGCATGCCTATCTACGTTTACTCTTGTCATTGACTTATTATCTTATTTATATTGATCTTCTCAATAAAATGGCATAACATATGTCCACATTATGTGTGAATAATGTCAACACATACTAAGGATAGATTTAAAAATTGGACTATACATCAGACCATTTATGTTTAGTCAAAGTATTGCTATAAATGCGAATATGTATACTTGGATGGTGTGTGCTGTTATCTTGTTCCTCAATTTCTTCTGCACTTTCATAGCAATACCTGGAATGGACCAAATGCTTGTTTATGTCCAAAAACGATGAAATGCAATTTCGAACTGGAAGGCTTGAGTTGCAATTAGTTGTGTTGATATTCACTGTATATTTACCATAAGTATTTGCAACACAGAATAGCGTCAAATGTTGTAAATCTAATGCCAATGCATTTACTGATAGTAACCTGGAAAGAGACCAAAAAGAGAAAGAAAAAAAAAAGTGTCTTCGCAATATGCATACTACTAAGAAGCAAATTTCATTTCCTATAGGGTTTGTTAGTGTGTGCGTGTGGCATATTAGTTTCTTAATTTGTTATAAGTTTATGGTTTAGCAAGGTCCTTTCTCATGAGTTTGTATAGTATGTCATATGATTTATTCCAAAGCAATATTGGTAATTGACGGCTTAATTTAGCTTTCTTGGTTCTGATACTTAAAAATGTGCATAAATGTCTCCAGGCCCAGCATCATATGATGGTCCCTATGCAAGGATCAGAGTAGAAATTTAGCTCTCCCCTTTTGCCAATTCCAGCAGTTAAAGTTCATTCAAGAGGTGCCTGTAATAAGTATCACCTCAAAATCGAAAAGACATGGACACATTCAGGTGGTTTTGGTGATTGTATGCTGCTCAGAATTGTTTTATTTTATAACGATGTTTGTATATTACTGTGTCATTAGAATTATTATATACATAATCTTTGGTGGATTTTGTTTTGAGGCGACACTTGTGAAGTATCTATTGGTTACGAGACTCTTCTCAAACTTGTTATGTTTTTCGGATTTAATGGGGGAATCTTTGTTTAATATTTTTCTGACTTCTTCAATATGTTATTGATCCGAAATAATGTGTTTTCTTTATACGGCTTTTCCTGCGCATTCCCTTCGTATGAGTGATGGCTATGTTTATTGGAGAAAATGAGAACTAGATTGTAATACTGATTCATGCTATATTGAAGAGTGATATTTTTTTGATGAATGAAATTTTCATCGTCATTTACATATTTACACACATTATTGACAGACTTAGTACATAACATTCGAAGAAAGTTTACATTTACTTTTACTTTTATGTGTGCCATTCATAACATTTTAAAATAAAGATCTTAAAACTCTTAACACAAGATAAAGTTTTTTTTTAAAACGATTATTATGTTAATGACAAAAATAATAAAAAGTAGTTTTGTTAGATAAATAATCTTAGATTTAAAAAAGCTTATTAATTGATTTGATTAGATTGAATTATATAAATATCTAAATATAATCAAAGTATCAATTAAAGTGGATCACAAATAACTCTGTAATTATTACCAAATTTCAAAACATTCAATAATTTTTGAATCTTCAAACAAAAAATTATGGATTCCGTTTAGTTGGAATTTTTTCCAGTTTTGGGCCTAGTTTTTTCTACGAGCCCAATACTAAAGCCTATTAAGTTTCTTCACATGCACGTTTTGGCTATGGACAGTCACACACTCCATCAGTTCCTCTTAATCACCGCCCTCCACTTCCTATTAAAATCACCAATCCAACGGTTACTAAATTGGCAACCTTATTATTTTCAATAGACATCATTTACATAATAATAATAATACTCGCAGTATAAGTTTAATAAAATTCTTCCAGGAAGAATCACCGTACGTATATATATATATA
>JAYMTB010000833.1:0-12518 GCA_036897585.1 Francoa sonchifolia
AGTGGTGTTGTTATGAAGGTGGCACACCTTTGTCTCAAAACTTGGTTCGAATTTGAAAACTTCTTGGTCAACCAATGGCAATGTTGTGATAGGAAGTGAGGTACTTAACCCTTTTTTAATTTAATAACGAGAAACAAAATAAATCCATAATGTGCACAACATTTGATATTTGTTATACCAATCTTTGTCTTTTTTGTCTAAAAAAAAAGTAATGATTACAAGAGAGGACCGACCAAGACGTGGTATATTGATGAACTAGATTTCAGGAACAATGTTTGTCTAAAGAAAAAGCAGCGCTGATAATAATGTTGATGTCTAAACATGTGGTCAAGTTTCTAGTATGATGATATTTTCGTTTTAAACATCAGACAATGTGTTTTCCATGTATGCTGTAATATTTTTGTAAATGTGATAGGTAATAATGATAGTATAATTTTTATGTAATCAGTGTTAAGTTCAGTATAATATTACACTTCAAACAATATATACAACAAATATCTATCCGCGTAACAAAGTTCACATACTTATCCGGGAAATGAAAATTATAGGGAAGATTTACAAAGTTGAATAGGAAACTTTAATAAAAAAAAAAATTTCTTTTCCAAAATTGGCCAATAAAATAGCAATTCATAACATAACTATCAGTCAATAGAAGCAAAATGTACTCGGATAACTAAAACTAAAGCTAAATTAGTCAGTCAGGGGAAAATCTTCCTGGAAAGTAACTCAAAAACATGAAAAAGAAGTAAAAAGGACCTTTTGCCTGTAAGTTGACGCCGGCGAGTAGAATCATCAGTGAAATTGGCATTAAGACGATCCGCAATTGACCTCTTGGTTCCAGTCTCCACTCGATCGGCGTACATATTTGAATCTAACCCTAATTTGGCTGGTTTGGCAGATCACAACTCTAGAAGAAGAACAAAATTGGAAATCAAAACCCTAATAGTGAATGCACAAACAATCAAAGATTTTATTTGGATTTTAATTCTGCTGCCCTCTCTAACTTTTCATAGAGAAACATACGGGTCTGGATCTGGTCCCGGGTCAGGGTCAGGGTCCTCATTTTGTCAGGATCCGGATCCGGATCAGAATTTGGTGAAAATACTCTCCTTTTAAAGTTCTTGACAAAAGTGTTGAATATAAGGAGTCTCTTTTAGGAAAAAATTAAAAAATATGGTTAGTTTCCAAATCATTAAAAAAATATAGGGGATTAGTGTTTTTTGCTTGCGAATATTCTAAATTAGACATGATTTTAATTTCCGTTTTGTTACTTAGGACATTTCGTTCTATTGCATAACCTATAATTTGTCCAATGTAAAAGGAATCGCAAATACTATGGAGAAATCACAAGAACTAGGTTTTTAATACGAGATGCCTGATATTGAGTCCATTAGAGCATATTTTTAGGTGAATTTAGGCATGTCACAAATTTTTAATCTAATTTGACAATAAATTTGAGAGTACAATAGTGAATTCACAAAACAATTTTTTCATATAGGAATACATTTGGAAAACTACAGTGTTATCCAAATTTTACAATTATTTTCCATAAAACTGATATGAGTGCTTTGAGTAGTAAGCACAGTTCTCGGAATTTTACTGGGTTTGACAAATTCAGGTAAAGATCAAGCTAGAAAAATTGGAATGACAATTTGAATGACTATATCATGTAATTATACAAAATCGGGTGACAAAAAAGTCATCTGGTTTCAGTGGAAGACTACTACTAAATCTCAAAATCTCTAAACTTGATACACATTCTATGGTACAAGTACCAAATGGAAAACTAACCGAGGTTTATACAAAATAGTATTGCCAGCCTACAGCAATTGCAGTAACTAATATGATTTTGAATATGAGTTTAGAACTAACAAATGACGATGAAGTTGATGGTGAATCAGTCGGTTTTCCTTTGAGCTTGCCAAACAACTTGGATAGTATCCGAGGAAGTTGACCAGTTTTCCTGGCTGCTGCAAGCAGAAAAAATACTAGGTAAAATTGCACTTGTGGAAATGTACATTACACGGGAACAAGTAATATGATCAAGTTATTAGATTAAACACTCCTTTCGATGATCTACAAGTTGTATTAAAGTAACATATTACACTTAACCAAATAAATAATATATTTGTTGGATCACAAACTCCTACAATTATAAACCAATATTAGGGTTTAATGAAGAAATCATCGAGGCTTGTAACAAGTTACAAAATATTGAATTATAAAGCAGCGAGTATTCTCTTTTTTGTCAAAAAGATTCCCCACCCAACCACTAGGTTGCCTGTGAACATATCATGATTTAAGTTGGGTAACTGACTAATATGATGCTGGATTTCTTGTTTACTGGATGCTGACTCAGTAATCTACTCATTCTGGTATCAAATGTCAATGAGCAAATCAAGGAAATCGGGTTACCTTTGCCTTTAAGAAGCTTTTCCTCCTCACCATCACGTCTCCGTAGTACATTAAGCAAAGATCCAAAGTATAATGCAAACACTGTGCATGTAATGGTGATGACATTGTAAGGCATGCTAAAATCAGGAGTTGCTAAAGGTACAAGTAATACTTCTGTGTAAGACAGGGCAGGGCTCTCTTCCTACATTTTGAAACAAGACAATTGTTCAAATTAATAGACAAATGCGAAAATGGGCATGGACATTAAAACCAAGATATGGCGAGGTTATGATACCTTGAATTTAGATATAAGGGTGAACTGTTCAAAAGGTCATTTCCAATAAAATTTATGCTTGATCGGAAGTTGGGAAAACTTATTATGGCTGCTGGAATGTCAAATCCCTGATTAGCATCTGGAGGATATTCATCAATGTGCAAGAAACCCTGTCGGAACACACACAAAAGAGGAATTTAGGAAAAACATTTACGTATAGAAAAACTAAATGCATCATAAACTTTGGCATACAGATCTGCCGAGTGAGAAACACGACATAAATAGGTATTTCTTGCAAGGCTCTTCATCCACTCCTCTAGTTATGCTCAGATACAACACTTAAAAGTTTATGAAATGGGTAACTTGCAATATCTCCATATTCTATAACTTCCTGAACAAGTCGATTCAAGTTTGTGTAAAGAATGACTCAAGGGATGGAAGGCTAACTTGCAGGCCAATCTTAGAAGTGTCATCTCATGCTCTTATAAAGGTATATTAAAGCATTAATGTCTACTATCAACCTAGGAAAACTAGAGGATGTCAAGCGAAGATTGTAATACAGAGAGGCTCGAATTTAAGCAGCAAACTTTCCACAGAAAGAAGTGCTCTCTAGAGTGAAGAGAATGTATAAGGAAAATGCTAAAATAAAAAGAATTTGGCTTGTTGATTAACCAGTTATGATGCTTTGCCATTAATAAAAAGGTTCCGAGGTCAAACACTATATGAGGCACTAAGATTCCTATTTTTTGTTTCATATATGCAACAAAACAATGTCTTCTATGAAGCAAGTAATATTGCATGATCAGGCACTAAGATGCCATTGTACACAATGCCGCAGTGTCTTCTATGATAGGGTAATATTTCCATATGCAATTTTAGTTGACAACAGAGATATGGTATCGAGAAATTTGACAATTTTTCATCTAATTAGACCTTGTAACTGCGCTTCAACTGTCGTTATTCTTGATCTATTACAGACTGAGATGTTCTTCCCTAACACTGATTAACTTAAATCTGTAGTTTTTTAGTAGTTTGTGTAACCTGTATAGAGTGTTTTAGCAGTTTGCATGACCCCTATATACCCTTAAAAGATGGAAGCTCAGACATAATTGATACCTGCATAAAGAGTTCATAAGGCTTCAGTTTCAATTGTTTTTTAAAAAAAATAGATAATAAGATTTTCCACAGCCCTTTGTTATTTTGTTTTTATCCCTTTCCTGCATATTTTGATCACCACTCCAAACAAGCTAACTTGATTCAGATCCACATCTTCCTCCATGTCTGAAGTTTGGAGATATGACATGACTAACTCTACTCCGACAACAGAAATTACAAGTTCATTTTGAAAAATTGAAGCTAAACAACAACACAAAGTATAAGATAAGGTATATAAAGGCCAACAATTCGAAGGTAAATCCTACTATGGCATTTGCTGTTGTTGAAACATACATTCTTATCATGCAAAGACCCAAATTGTGACCACCACGTATTCTATTATTCTAAAGTGTGGTTATGCAAGTGTGAAGGTACCTCATACCCAATCTGGTTGGGATTTAAGGTTTGCATAACACAAAATCTTAAACTACTAACCAAGCATTTTCTAGATTATCCTGAACCTTTCGGAATTTGGCAATTATACAATTTTGGTTCATTGATGAATCTTCCCAGAATACAACCTCTAAATTTAGAAAGATATATTCATACATGTTAAAATTCTCAAGTTAAAGAAGTTGATCGCTATAAAAGAAGAAATTTATTTCAAGAATCTTTCAAAATTTGATTTTATCAGTAACAAAAATAAATTCATTTATGTTGAGCTTACCTTATCAAATTGTAACATTAAAGAAGCTGATCTCATTACACAAGGCAATTTCAGAACCAACTCCATCATTCCAGTTGAAACCCTATCAGTGGAAGGTGAAACGCGAATTTTTTCTGTGACATCAGAGATTTCCTGATGTTGCTGATCAACAAGAACTTCTAGTGTATGATAATATACCTTAATATACCAAGGAACAATTTGGAGAACATTAACTCGCAACTGACACTTGTCATTATTAATACTGGACTTTGCCAACCCCTCACTCATTTCTGTAGGTTTCAAGGTGATAGCAATAGCTCCCCTTTCATTCCCACTTCCCATTAAAAACCTGCTGACATGCAATGGTGCTTGTAGACATGACCAGACAACAGGAACTTTCCATCTAAAACCTAAATCAAATGGCTCGGAGTCACTGTACTTATCGACTGTAAAGACATATAAGAAAGATGAGCCTTTTCCATGAAAGCTCTCTACTTCTTTATGCACTTTGTCTGGGATGACAGACAATTGTAGTCCTATGTCATTCCGAGAAACATCAATTGCCATATCATCAAAAACAGATTCATCCTTTTGCAATTTCTTAAGTTCTGAAACTAAACCCCGTTCAAGCTGAAGGTACACATTAGTGGACTTGGAAAGAACACATCTCCCACTGACTTTTCTCCCAAAAATAGAACTAATAGACCAGCTTGGTTGTAATTGTGTTTCTATTGAGTAAGTACTACTACCTTTCTCACTATTGGGCTGAAGAACAACTGTAAGTGTTTGCTCTAGTACAATGCCTGAAGCCAAACCCTTTGCACCAAATTCACTTGAAGACAAATGCAATCGCAGAGAATGATAAAATCCATTATAGATACTTGACCTGTCCAGTAATGCGGGAAGCCCAGCTTTGTCTCGACAAGGGAGAAGTTTCAACCATGGTGTTAGGTTCTCTGTGCAAACAGCCTCACGGGGCAACGCACCATACCTCAAACTGCCTGAAGCTGGCCGGAAGCCCCATTCAGGAGCCGAATAGGTGGTAGATGATTCTAGGAAGTTAATTGAAGAACAGAAAAGACCTGAAAGTGTGTGGGTCAAATTTTTCCAGGAAGCATCGACCTGATCTTCTGCGACATCAAATACAGCCCACAACTCAACTCCGGGGGGCTTTGCATTGCTGCTTGATATGGGGTCATATCCACCCCAGCGCTCATAGTTCCAGCGACCTTGTGTGAAAGATAATTCCATTTCCTTAATTCGGTATTTTTGCACCTGTCCAAGCAAGAAATTGCAGAATATTTAGTATCCTTACATGTTGTGTAAAATGTTAAGTCAATTTATGGGTTAAGCTGTCTTTACAATCCTAAGGACAACAAAAAACAAGTGAAGGAAATAGACACATAAAATATACACTGTTTTCTATTCCTTTTACTTTTTCACTGCAGTCATTAGCGAGATAAAACTCAGTGCACCAATATTTAGAGACAAATGGATAGCTGGTCAATGATTCTGGTGTGAGGTGTCAGAATTTTCAAAAAGGAGGATAAGTTTTTCAGATATCAAGATTGTTCTCCCTCATTGGTGATTGTGGAAGTAGTATCATAAAGATTTTGTAATTATATGTTTGAGGACTCGAGCTGAAAGATCAAATAACGGGAGTGTTTCCTTGTGCATTTGTCAATTTGATGGTGCAAAATCAAAATACAAGTAAAAAAAAAGATAGTAACTGTTAAGCTTGTCGAATAGCGTATCATTATCAGAAGTCCTGACAGAATAAACTAGAAAAGGCAAATCCATTCAAATGCATTCAAAGAGGAGATGATATTGGTCGGAAATAGATACAACAATATGGGACTTCATACAAAGTGTTTTAATCATAGACCAAACTCATAAATTATTTATTGCTTCCCTAAAAGAAAATTCTAAACAGAAATCTCAACGAGCAAAAGCAGAACAAGAAAACAAACATCCAACACCACTCCCTAAGAATAACACATAATAAGTTGAGAAATTCATTCATTAGATAATCTCTACAAACCGAGTAAGCTAAATCCTAAAATTCAACAAGGTTTGGCTTCAATTAACTTGAGTGCCATATAATTTTCAGACACCAAAAAAAACAGAAAATATAAGACCCAAATCTTTCTAAATTATAATTATTAGCATTTGAAGATTGCTAAAGAAGAGGAAGGTGAAAATCAGTACCAGTTGAGCAATGGCTTTAGGGAATAGGTGATGGTGGCGGCCATTGGACTTGCTAGGAGGAGCTCGGCTTTCAAAATGAAAATGCGCCAATACCTTTCGATCTGGCAACGGCCTCAATAGCAACTCCTCCGAGTACTCTTCGTACTCTTCTTCGGCGTATACGGATCCGAAGAAAAATTGGAAGGAAAATAGAAGAAAAAGTGAGAAAAGTGATTGGATAATAAGAGCCATTTAGGAATGAAATAATTACGACATATTGGAGAGTAAGACCGCCATGAGAACAGCGATTTGGAGCTCGGAGAGTTTGATCGGAGGATGGCCTGTACAGAGTGGTTCACTCTGTTTTGCAGTAATGGGGGTGGTAGTGGTGCCATTAGGTTGCAACTCTTGGGCCACTGTTATTGGGCTTATATTCTGTTTAAAGGCCCAAGCCCGTTTTGCCGCAATTTCGGTTCTTTCATTTTGAGGCCCAATAATCAGAATATTAAAAATTGTTGTAAATGCACTTTTATACCTACATACATTAATTAATTAATTTTGGCAAAATTAGTTGTTTAAAATTAGTTGTTTTTTCCAATTCTGTTGTACTATTCTATTAGAAGTCAAAAGAGAGCTATATATTGGCGATATGTGTTATACTTTTTATCTTTTATTAAAAAAAAAATTATTTTTAAAATACTGTTTGATTGGCGGAATCTTAGCAAAGATTTTCAGAATTTAACAAACAATGTTTGGTTCATGAAAATTCCAAAAGTCTTTTCTTGTTTAAGAATTATGACTAGTTTGAGACAACCCAATTCCAAGTTGTCAATAACATGAAAAAATCATTATCAACTTGACAAGGTTGAGAGACAAATGTAGTCTTCAGGATTAACAATGCGGGAAAGAATTACATGGATTAGGTTTGGGCTAGAAAATGTCAAGAATTTCTAAGATGAAATCATTGCAAAGAGGGCAATGTCCCCTGCTAACCCAAAGCTCTCTGGAACACAATCTGCAAAATGTATGTCCACACGGTATAAATGCTGCACCTTTATGCCTCACCATGCATACACAACAATTATGCTCAAATCTTGCTTCACTTTCTTCATCTTCATCCTCTTCCTCATCGTCAAAATCTTCATCGTCATCTTCACCCATAATCAAACTCGATCCAAATAACCCCATCTGTTCGTCGTTCTCTCCCAATAAGTCCATTAATGACATCCTGACTGGCTCTGCTTCCACCTCTGCCGTGGCCTCTTCTGTTTCCTCTCTTGAATCCTCAGCTTCTGCTGCTGCGGCTTCTGCTGCAATTTCTGCTTCCGCAGACTCCTGGGCAGCTACAGCTTCCCTAGCCGATAAGGCCCTGTCCTCCGCAAATGCAACATACAGGGGGCGGGTGACAACCAGCTGTTCTTCGCTGCCGCATGAGGTTATGTTGTTATCAACTGCATTATTTGTTGAATGATTGGACTGAATATGAACCGAATTGTGGCGTGTAAACTGGGGTTTTGGGAGCGAAACAGGAGCACTAATATTCAGATTGTTCTCAGGTGCTTCTTCGGAAGGAATCCGCTGGTGCTGGTGCTGCTGCTGCTGCTGATCCATCACCTGCATCAATTCACCTAAATGGATGTTGGCAGGTTTAGTCTGCAACCGGACAGATTGGTGTCTGGAAAATTGGGGTCTAGGATTCCGGATAGGCATGTCGGAGGTCGGTGTATGGACAGCAGATGTCCAGGCGGAGCCGCTACTGTGCTTGTGGAGAAGCTTGTCTTTGAAGGTCTTCCAGCTTGTTTTATCCTTGCGACCAATGTAGGTTTTATAGGAGGCTCCGTTGGGTCCTTCATTCTGGATAATGTCGAAAAGTGTCCGGTTAGGCTGAACACTCTTCCCCTCCGACAAAACAGCATCAAGGGTCAAGCCAGCAAGCCTATTCCGTCCATTTTCAGCTTCTTTCACTCTAAGAAAATCTCTAAGGATAACAGAGTCCACAACTGACATTTGTTTCCGCAATGAGTGTTTCCGTTGAATGCCAGGGCCTTCCATCCAAATTCAGCCTCAAATTTCAATCAAATGTTACTATTCCAAAATCAGCTCAAAGTCAAGCATACAAAGGAAACTAATAGCTGTATCTTAGTTTTCTCAGAAAAACAGATCATGAGACAATTCAAGACTCTTAAACATGTTTTCAATTTCAGTGAAAAAATCTCTCGTAGCCAGATACCGCAGGATTTGTCCTATAATTCAATAAAAAACAAGAAATGACTCGGAGGAAAACAAATAATCAAATAAAAACATTATCTTGAAAACACAGAAAACAGATATCTAGATAGCGACAAAACATCAGATCTACAAAAACATATAAAATTCAACATCGGATACCTTTTCGTTCCAGTAATTAACTTTTAGGAGTAGATCTGATAACTTCCTCAACCTTCGATCAACACAGATTCTACAGAAAAATCGAAATCAAACATTAAACACATATTCATAAACAGAAAAAATGAAATAGCAGAACACAAGAAAGAAATATAAAAGAAGATAAAACAGAAGGACGCATTACGAAGCGAAAGGTGAATAATGTGGCCTCTGTTAATCTCCTTTACTTCCTCTCTCTGAAATAGGATTAGGGTTTGAGAGAGGGAAGAAGAAGGAAGGGGGAAAGGGAGAGAGAAGGAGAAAACAGAAGGAGTAGAGGGTATATTAGTAAATATAAAAAATAAAAAATAAAAAATAAAAGATAAAAGAGAAAATGGGGTGTAAAGCATAATAATCTCCCCTCCCCCTCCTCCCCCTTATTTATTGCTAAAAATTGGGTTAGTTGAAAATATATAGAATTGCATTTTTAAAAGAGTTTAGATTAGAACCACTTCAAACCCAAATTTAAGTAGGACTTAGATTGACCAACCTCTCAGCTCAAACTATCTTGTGTGAATCTTCATCTATTATTATATGTAAATAAATTTATTAAAATTACAAGTCCTCAAAATATAGGTTATACTTTTAATTAAAAATAGTTTTTTTTTTTTTTGCAAATAAATATTATGTGAGAATTTTTTTTTAAATAAATTTTACTTATAAAATAAATCCAAATATTTATATATATATTTAAAGTCCGGCTAATTTGTACCCAATAGAGAAAGAGTAAATTGAAAGTACTGAAATTTGAGATGAATTCAGACAATTATAACACCACTTTTTTCAATTTAAATTGGTAACTTTATATATAAAATTAATTTTGGTATATGGCATAGAACAAAGGTAAATAAATTGTGAACTAATATGGCCCTGATTAGAATTGAACTAATAAAAGGCAAATGGATTAGTTCCATTTTTTTTTACTACGAGTTAAAACTACTCTTTAGAAGCAGGGTCTAAAAAACTTTAAGGAATTTTGAAGCACGATCATGTCGTTTTTCTTAAATTTATATTTGTTCCCACCAGCAGTGGGTTGCGAGTAAATGATATACAAAATACAACGTAGTGAAAACTCTATTTAGTATTTGCATAAACGATAAACATACTTCAAATTTTTGCACAGATTTTTTATAATCGAAAACCAAAACTTTATCTTTGCAGACAAACAAAACTCTGTTATATCTACAGAAGTGGAAATAAATTTTTATTTTTATTTTGATGTATTAAATAGGTTACAATAGTGAGTATTTATAAATTTATTCATGTTTTTTTTCCCAGAAATATTAGACCTTTTTTAAAGTAGTATCTATTCACTAAGCTAAATGAATTGATGTCAAAGAATAATTGATTTTTTAATATGGTTGTTGAGATTTAATACGGACCATTGGATTAAAAATAACAATTAATTTTTTTTTAATCCTGATCGTTAGATTATTATATTTTTAACAACTAATTACAGTCATTTAATCTAATCATTCAAATTATTAAATCTTAAATTCAATCATAATCATCAAATTAATCTATTTAATTAAAATTGTCCAATTATGCAAGTGTGCCAAGTGCTACAAGTGCAACAATTTAAAGGACAAAAACGCCCAATCACACAAGCGCACATGTAACCTTTTATTGTGCACCAATACTAACATAATTATTTCCATGCAAAAGATATGCTTTTACAAATGGGAAATTTTAATATTTCTTTCAACTTATTAATTTAAATAACACCCAAAAGTAATTCTATATTTTGAAAAATTTCCAACAATTACTACTATATAATTTGCGTAGTACCATTTTATTTTCTCAATATATATCTATGTCTACTAATATTTAATTTACTAATCAAGTTAAGATGAGAGTCTAATTTAGTATGACTCATGACTCTAAATTTTAAACTAAAAGATTATGATATTTATGTTTTAGTTATTAATTTTGAAAAAAATAAGATAATTATAATTTCAATTCAACAATAGTTACAAATTATTTAAAATATATATTGAATGACAAATTTATCTAAAATGTTTGAATAAGGTTTTAAAATTTTAAATAATATTATTTTGAAATTTAATAATTCATCTTATAATTTTGCAAGTTAATTCAATATAGGAAATGTGAACTGCTTTCGTTTTTTTTCTTTTTTTCTTTTTAATGTCATAAATACTCTTTATTTTTATTTATAATTACCCACAATTAAATTGTATTCATATTTCCAATACTATCCAAATTTATATTTGTCCATAAGTAAATACTTTTATTACTAATTTACCAAATATTTATTATTTTTAAATCAAATTTTATTTTACTTTTACCCAAAGATATTTTAAAGCAGCTCACCGCAATGCGAAATTGATCCTTTAATAAAAAAAAACTTATGCTTTTTATTGCTTTTGAAAATATGAGAGATATAATTTTAAAACTTGGTTTTATCTTATTTTTAATTTTTTATTTAATTTAAAGGATAACAATCTTTTTATTTTTTCGATTATTATAATCAATTAAAACTTCTATATTTTTTCAATAGTATTTTATATTAGCTAAATGCTTTTTTATACAAATTAAAAACTTTAATATATAATTTACCAAAAACTTATGACTTATAAAAGCAACTTTTAATATTTCAAATCAGTTTTCAAAAATAATTTCTAAAAAGCAACTTTTTAAAATAGTTTTTTTTTTTTAAATATAATAATATTAAACGAGCTCTTAATCATAATTATTAAAGCGGGTTTTATAAGATTTATATTTTTTTTAAAAGTTAATAATTAGACAAAAGGTTATTTTGTTCAATTTAGAAAAATTATATTTTCCTCCGTTTTTTATAATCTTGCTTATTTGTAATATATTCATCATGGATATGTAAACCAATTATTATTTTTTATTGTTATTATTAATATTATTGTTTTTCATGTAATTCTTAGAAATAAATTGGTTCATTATTTGGCTCATTATGTTACATAATCACATTCATGAATTATTTTGTCTCGTGGTTTTCCTAGAGAATAAAGTGTGATAATGAAGAAATTATTTTACATCATGAGTTGTATGTTACAACTTTTATGTCCACCATTGATGGTTCATTGATTGGAGGAATAATGGTAGGAGTTAGGAATATATAGGGTCCCTAGCCTAGTTTATAAATATGCTTGTGATTTTCATCAAATCCAAGACATAAGGTTATTTGGAAATAGGCTAGAAGATCTCATATATAATGAATGTTTTGAGAGAGAGAGTTCAAGAAGTGAAATTCTATTACTTGGACAACAATGGCCGGAGGTACAATTTATTCTTTTGGTTATGTTATTTTATAGTTGATAAAACTAACATGTGGTATTGATAGGCAAAATATGTTTGCTAATAAAACTTTCGCAAGTATACGGAGTCAAGTTTTGTGTATAGCTTTTAGCAAATACAGATATCGATCCACAATGACTGAATTTAACA
>JAYMTB010000834.1:0-12513 GCA_036897585.1 Francoa sonchifolia
GGTTTCGAGTTTGAAGTTCTAGCCGAGCAGGTTAGCTTCACTTCTTATCCTCTTGGAATGTTTTGCTCTTTCTGCATTATTTAATTGTGATCTTAATGAAATGAATGCATTGACTGATGCACGTGTTACAATCATGGAGCATTGGTATGCACATGTTGTTCATCAACATATAGAGATCATTCATAATAGACATTGTTAATTTGTAAATTTTTTGCTTCTGTTAATGGTTACGTGGGATTCATGCCATCATGTAGTGACTTTTAATTCATATAAGACTGAGTTTGGGATTGTTTTTTCTTTTGGGTGCCTTAGATTTTTGTTTTTTCCTTTTAAAAGCATCCCGATAGCTGTTTGGTAAAAAAAAAAATTGCAGTCATAGTTAGTAGGAAAGTTCTGCTTATTTTTTTGTGCTTTTAAAAGCTAGGAAAGAGGTGCTTTGAAAAGCTACTTTGGCTCTTTTTTTTATGTCTTAATTACCTTTTGTGCTTTTCAATTATTATTATCAATTAAAAGCCATTTATCTTCCCAAAAATATTTATATTATTCAAATTGACCTTTTTACACAATTTAAATACTTTAATCAATGGTTTCTGAAACACCCATTAGTTCTATAATCAACTTTGAATTTTTTTTTTTGGTCAAACTAACATTTAAAAGCAACTTCCAAAAGTAGCTTTCAAAAGCAACTTTGAAAAAGCTACAGTAGTACTAAACTGGCTCTAAGTCTATTGACTTTGGCCAATTAATGTAATTACAATACATATACTAGGAAAAAGAAATGCAAAGTCAGATAATATATTTGTACCAAGCTACATTCTTATATACATTCTCATATACACATGTACATATCCATTTGTAATTAGGAGATTCGCATCTATCAGAGGAGAATATCAAAGTCAAATGATATAGTTGTACCAAAAATTATTCACATGTTTGATTCTGTGCCGTAAAAAATTTGCTATTTTGTATGTCATAGAAAAGAAAAAACTAGTGCAGGAACAATTTTGACTTGTTTCCGAAAGCTGTTTTCTGCAAATAGTTTACAGCAAGACTAAAAAGATGTCCTTGGTTTCCTTTTTGTACACTTGAAAACACATGAACTTAGAACTTTGTTTCAGATAATCTTTGTTGTTTCATGGAAAGTTGTTAGCTTAGCACAGCTGTCTGGTTTGAATGGAACCAATTTTTTACAATATAAAAAACCATAATCTAATGGCCCATCCCAATGCAGTTGCAACCGAATGAATATGTTATGCATGAGTTATATTTTACTGTGATGCAAGGAAGGAGATGCTGCCCTTGGTAACGGAGGCCTAGCTCGTCTTGCTGCATGTCAAATGGATTCTCTAGCAACTTTGGACTATCCTGCATGGGGGTATGTATGAGTACGAATCTATTATGTGATTTACTATTAAGATCTTCACACTCATTTTACATCATTATTACTTCATTTAAGCCTTTTCTTTATCATGATGGTTGGGTTCAGTTAGTTCCGTTCATCTTTGAATTGGCTATTATTTTTCTTAGTTCTTGTATTATAGCATTAAAATTCAATTATGTTTAATACTATTAAATATATGTTGAAGTATATTAAGACCCACACCTTGTATAAGTTATACCTTCAATGGAGATGTTTGATGCATTAACCTCTTCTGAACTGTCCTACCATTTTCAATCTAAGGTCATACAAATGATATGCCTGAAAATTTTTCTAACCCTTGTTTCTATCATTATTCTCTAATTACCAATTCATTTATATATGGAACTGTCCAAATAAATTGGCTGTTTTGCATCTTTAGTTATGGGTTGCGATACCAGTATGGCTTGTTCCGTCAAGTCATATTGGATGGCTTTCAGCACGAGCAACCTGATTATTGGTTGAATTTTGGAAATCCTTGGGAGATAGAGCGGGTTCATGTGACGTATGCAGTGAAGGTTGGCAAATACTTCTTTTTTGTATCTCTGACAAGCATGTTTTTAGATTTTATTTTTCGAATTCCCTGGGGTATTAAGTTATGTAGTTCTTCTGACTTGTTGCTTGATGTCTTTCCATCAATTGAATTGTCTCAAATTTGCTTTTTTTTTTTCTTCTTTTCTTCATGATACTGGATGGATTTAGTTCTATGGGACTGTTGAAGAGGAACTTTTGAATGGAAAAAGACAGAAGGTTTGGGTCCCTGGAGAAATTGTAAGACCATTTCATATATCCATGTTTGTTTCAATCCAAGTACCTCCTTTTCAATATTTTAAGCTGTGCACGTCAAGGTGCTTCACTTCCTTGAAGATATTCTCAGTAGAAATTCATTTGTTTCTAAATAGCTTGACACTGGCAGGTTGAAGCTGTTGCTTATGACAACCCTATACCTGGTTATGGGACGAGGAATGCTATTAATCTTCGCCTTTGGGCAGCTAAACCAAGTGATCACTATGATATGGTAACTTTTATTTGTAGAGGTGATTTAGTGTTGTTCAGTTTAAGCATCAATTTGTTACTAATGCAATTAATTTCTTGTTAACTGCGTTTGATTTGGTATGGATACCAAATGTCTAGTATATGTTATATTATATACTTTTCTTTCTATTACATACAATCAGAAGAAAGGCAGTTTGCCTATTTATATGTTTTATTTCATCATTTTCCTTTTTGGTAGTTAAGTTCCCTACTGACTAAATATTACTTGACAAAATGCTTATCTGTTGACTTTCGGTTCTTATTTTGGAATATTATTAAATATCTGTCTCATGATATTTATAAGCTTTTGAGAAAGGTTTTGATTTCCTTGTGCAATAATTAATTTGCAGGAGTCCTACAATACTGGAGATTACATCAATAGTGTAGTCAATAGGCAAAGAGCAGAAACTATAAGTAGCATTTTGTACCCTGATGATCGTTCTTATCAGGTTGGTTTATTTTTGTTAACTACTTAATTTTCGCTTTATTGCTATGCAATCTGAAAGTAATGTGTCCTCTTGGATATCATCTGTCATTTATATTGTTATAATTGTGTGTGGAGCTTTTTTTTTTTTTTTTTTGGTGGATGATGAGATGGACAGTAGTTTCAGCAAACATTTGTAGTTTAATCACTTTAGGGTCTTCATGCCTTCTGTATAAATTTGGCAGAATGTTTACCTTACTATGTCACATTATGCATTGGATATTGTTAAGTACGTGGTTATCCCCACATTGTTGAGGAGTTAGTTTATGTATGCTCATTATATAAATAGAATATTCATTGTGATCTTTGTTTATAAATTCGGATACAATATCTCAATAGTGTTTTACAATGCAATATTAAAATTCGAATTTGAAAATGTATAAATGAAATTTAAGAGAGACTAGATTACTCATGGTTGAGAAAGTATCTCACCACATGAAGTGGCACACGAAGTTGCAAATTTCATCTAGTATCAACGACTTTCCAAATTCTATTGTTCTTGCTGTGGTTGAAAAACCTTCAGCAATTTGCTTTCTTGCACGATCCATGGATTTCACATATGTGGCTTAGCTTGGTTCTTACATGGTTAGTCTGCATTAAGACTATAGAGCGGCTAAAAAAGGGATATAGGCTCCAAGGTTAGAAATACTAATGATAATGTCCCTATATAATCCAAATCTCTCCTATCCACTATTCGGGCAATACTGCTACCTCTTGTTTTTCAGTTTCATAGTTTTGCTATTGACTTTCATATAATATTTTCTGCCGTCTTTCAGGGGAAGGAACTACGGTTGAAACAACAGTATTTCTTTGTGTCAGCGTCTTTACAAGATATCATCCGAAGGTTTAAAGACACTCATAATAACTTTGATGAATTTCCAGATAAGGTTCCAATTTCATTGATTTTCTATTTTAATGTGTCAATGTCTACCAGATGTATCATGTTTTAGAGCAACATGAGGCCTCATTTCTTGGAGATTTTGCTTTAAATGTGCTTCATATACTTGTTGGCCAATTTACCTTATAATTTATGCTTCTGGATTGGAATAGTTTTTGGAACTAATATGCTTATGAAGCATAACTAGGCACGATGTCTAAAGGACACGGACAAATGCTCCAACATTTAGTGCGAAAAGAGCATTTTAAAGTGGGAAAAAACTTGTGGGGGGGTTTTTTTTTTTTTTTTTTTTTTTTTGTCGGTGTTTGGTTGAAGGTACCAGTTGGATTTTGTATAAGATTCATCTTTGCTTTCTACTTCATAATCAGCTTGCCATTTTGTAGTGGCATGCATGGTTACTGTTCGACTTCTCTCAACCATATGGGCAGTCTGAGATGCAGGGATGGATAATTTGTAGGCAATAGGAACACAAACCCCACCAATGCAGTTACTTTTCCTACTAAGATTTGCCACTTTTATTCTGCTGTCATAAACTAAGTTTAATATGTGGTTCAGGTTTCTCTGCAACTGAATGATACTCATCCATCTCTTGGAATAGTTGAGGTCATGAGAGTTCTTGTTGATGAGGAGCATTTAGGATGGGATAGGGCATGGGATATCGTATGCAAAATTTTCTCTTTCACAACTCACACAGTACTTCCCGGAGGACTAGAGAAAATACCTGTTGATCTACTGGGAAGCCTTCTTCCACGCCATTTACAGGTTTTTTGTTGTTCATCTTTTCCATGTAAACATGTTTCAAATATTTATTTTTTTTGGGCAGAGATTATTACTCGAAAGAGAAAAGACATAAAATTGTATGCAAAGGAAATTATTTGATATAAAACTTCTTTAGAAATATATGTTGCACATCCATGCATCAGTATTTGTTAAATCAGCTCTCACATATTTTATCTACATTATCATAAGCTTATATGAGGTTGCTACTGTTCAGATTATATATGATATAAACTTTAATTTCACGGAAGAGTTGAAGTTGAGGATTGGTTTAGATTACGAACGATTATCCCGGATGTCAATTGTTGAGGAAGGGGCTGTTAAGGTATTTTAGATTTTGATTTCTTACTATCTGGTATGCTCCATTTTCTTTAATGATATACTTGAGGTTAACTGAAGTATGTGTTCCCAAATGTGAATGTTGGATAAGAGAAGTTCATTTGTTTATAACATATTCAGGAACTCCGATTGCAAATGTCTTTGAAATTGGTAATATCAATTTATTTTTCAGTTGCAAGTATATCTTTTTGTTAATTGAGTATTTTTAAGACTAATAAGTTTTGTTTACTTACGCATGTGTGTGTTGCTCGCAAAGAGGATTTTTTTTCCCCCTTTTTTCATGTTGGTTATGGAAATTTTCTTTTCCCTAATGTCCAAGCCTATTCACATATGATTGGTGGTAGGGTGCAAATGTAATATATTATATTTGTTGATAAAGTTTACTCTTTTTTTCCCTGAAATGCAAATTTATTTATAGACTAATCAGAAGGAAAGAATAGAAGCAAATGGGAGCGGGAGCTATCCATTTGTTCATATGTTTCATATTGTTTGATGGCGAATTGTGAAATGTAATCTCTAATTGCCAATTGATTTGACAGAATATTCGAATGGCAAACCTATCAGTTGTTTGTGCTCATACAGTGAATGGCGTGTCCAAAGTACACTTGGAATTGGTAAAGACAAGAGTATTCAAGGTATTATTTTCTTCTTCCATTTTTATAAGAGCATCTCAAGTACACAACTTTGTCAATTTTGAAAGAAAAATGTATCCTACTTGATTAGTGAAGTGGCCAATTTTTCTATTGGGTATTTGTACGCTATAGGAATTATCAACTGGGACTTTCATTATTCCATGTTTGGTGAGCGACTTACAATGAAATTATGGAGAGGCAAATCAATTCCAGATACAAATATACCCTGTTGATATTTGACACAGTAGTCACAGAAAACCTTAATATTGTTAATTGTAAGAGGAATGAATAAGACTTGTTACAGAAGCTAGATCATTTATTATATAGAAATGGAGTTGCTCAAGGGTGAAATCAGAGAAGTTGGGAAAGATTTATTTTCACACCGTCGCCCTCTAGTTGAACTACTCTGGCCTGCATGGAACTGTTGTTAATGGGACAATTTATATGGATAAGAATATGTACTTGTCTGTACTTAGTTGCTAATGGCTTCTCAATGATGAACACCTTTTGTCTCTGTTGTGGAATTTAAATTTTTGTTTTAGTTAAGTCATCTGACACTTGTTTGAGATCGCAGGACTTTTATGAGCTTTGGCCAGAGAAATTTCAGTATAAGACAAATGGAGTGACCCAGGTAGGAATCACCTATCATTTTATATATGTATTTTGTGTGATTCAGTATGCCTTTTGTTTTGTACAACACATTTGAAGGAAAAAAAAAAACTTAATTATTTAATGCAAAAAAAAAAAACTTAACTATTTTGTGGACCACATGGTTGTAGTTTCTGCTATTTGTAATTTATATAAATGAAGCTGCAGTACGATTACTTGTTTTTCTTATCATAAGCAGAAGTTTTATTATCAAGTGAACTATGACATACCAAAAGATGGAATCAGCTCACTGGTGAGGTAGGAAAATAAAGATAGCCCCTCACTCTACAAGCTTGAGCTTTTAGACATCAAAGGCATCCTGACCAATTTCTTGGGTCCATACTGAATCACAATTATCTTTCTCTGAATTCCTTCTGAAAATGTAATATATATTTTTTCGTGATAAAAAGGTTCTTTTGAAAAACTTAAACTTGTTTTGGTTTAATATTCGTTGCTCCCATTTTCATTAGGATGCAACAATGTTAGTGGGTGATTTCTATAGAAACTACTAAGAATATACAAATGATTGATGTTTGTGTCCAAGTATTGTAATCTATTAACTTGTGATTTCTCAGCGTCGCTGGATTGTTGTGAGCAATCCAAGTCTATCTGCTCTTATTTCAAAATGGCTTGGAACAGAAGCTTGGATACGTGATATTGACCTTTTAACTGGCTTGAGGGAATATGCAGGAGATGTTGATCTACAGAATGAATGGAAGATGGTAACTGTTATTATGTATGCATTCACCCCAGAAAAAAATATTCTAGAGCGAATTATTCAGTGGTTATGTTAATTCATTTGTAGGTCCGGAGAGTTAATAAGATGAGGCTTGCTGAGTACATCGAAGCTATGAGTGGGGTGAAGGTGACCAAATTTTCTTTTATTGGGTTCAGGATTGTTTTTTGAAGCTTCCCAGTGTTTTGACATTGGCAAATTGTTTTCAATTGCAGGTCAGCTTAGATGCAATGTTTGATGTGCATATTAAAAGAATCCATGAGTACAAACGGCAATTGCTTAATATACTTGGTATAATCCATCGATTTGACTGTATAAAGGTAAAATGATATATCCTTTCGTAAAATTGTTTTTTAGCTTTTAAAATTATATTTTATCAAGTGACCAAAAAATCCACAACAGTCTCTAGAGGCTCTCTAACTACACCTCATTATGTTTACAAGTAAAACATCCTACGAGCTTTTAAATTTTTGCTTTCTTCTCATCATTTTGAAATCTAACAAACTTGAGCATATTTTGGGGAGTTTGTAAGGCCGAATTAACAGTTTGACGTTGAATTTCTAGGTTTTGGACAGCTTATGCAGAACTTTGTACAGTAAAACTAGTAATTTATAGTTTTTTCTGCGTTTCAGAATATGGACAAGAGTGACAGAAGGAAGGTTTTACCTCGCGTCTGCATAATTGGAGGGAAAGCTGCTCCTGGTTATGAAATGGCAAAGATGATTATCAAACTCTGTCATGCTGTAGCAGAAAAAATTAATAATGACACCGATGTTGGTGATCTTCTAAAGTTGGTAAGAGAGTCAGTTTATATGTGTACATGGCTGTGCTTTTGTCTATGCATGTGCATGCTGACGTTATTCTGTATATTATTCTGGAAGTGATATCTGTTATATCGAAATAATTGCAATGATAGAGTGAAGCCTGGAAGAAACAGAAAATTCCCTGAGCACTAAAAATATCAATTGTCAACCTAGACACGAATGTCATAAGTCATTTATCGATATTAATGTTACACCTTTATTTAGTTTCCTCTATCTGCTTTATTGCAGTGCTGAGTGGAACTGGCAGATATTGATCTGGTCCATTATTTTCCATATTATTTCGCTTACCTTTATTTAAGCTTCCTTGTCACTGCAGGTTTTTATCCCTGATTACAATGTCTCTGTTGCTGAAATGGTAATACCAGGGGCTGATCTTTCTCAACATATAAGGTTTGTAAAGAAAAATAGTCTCCTGGGATCCGCTTTAATTAATCAAGTTATATTTAATGATAAACTGCTGATAATCATAATGCGAAAGGGATAGATCTTGGTTTACGGAAATCTGGTTGAGTACGATATGAAATAAGTGAATTCAGGTCCAAAAACCATGGTTGTGCTCACTGAAATTACAAAAATGTGGATTCCTAAATAGTGTATCAAACCTGTTGAATCCTTTAATTACCAAATAACTGAAATATATTCTTTAGTAAGAAATTTTATCTTAATGGAAGTAAAACATATCTGACATGTATGTAAATGAATTGTGCTCGAATTGAATATGCAATACTTTATTTGTTCAAACATAAGTGAAATTATTGCACGTGATCTCTTGTGCAGCACTGCTGGACATGAGGCATCAGGAACTGGCAGCATGAAGTTTCTGATGAATGGTTGTTTACTTTTAGCCACCGAAGATGGCTCTACAGTTGAAATTAATGAAGAAGTTGGGGCAGAAAACATGGTAGGTGCTTCCTTGAATACAATTTAGAACCATTTCTTTTGAATTTGAAATAGTTTCTATAAAAAATTTATGAGATACAACTCAAGAGAATATATACCTTAACTAAGGTTAATGACGTCGACAACAGATTCATTAGGGCAGTCCAAGATGATTTGGATTTGGTAGATAGTTGAGAGGAGTTTCAGTATATTTATCCTAGTAGATTTGCATTTGGTAACTCTGTACAATAGACTGTGGATGCAAGGAAAACTTCCTTGGAAACACATTTACCTTATACATACAGTAACCATTCTCTGATGCTTAAATGTGCTGCAGTTTCTTACAATCTGTAATATGAGATTTCCATCAGTCTCTGATTTTTAGGAATACATCTGATATATGTTTTTGGTGTCTTAGTCAAGTAAAAGCTTTTTTTCATTATAGTTTTATGAAATTTGTTACCTAAGTAAATCAGTTGTCATTCATATGGAAGAGAGATAATATATATGTATGTACATCTTCTGAATATACTGGTGTCACAATTTTAGGAGTTAAATTGGGCAATGCAGAAGTTCTGCTCTGTTTTTTTTTCCACATGAATTTCGATTACTTCCGAATTGTGTTGTAGCACGTCAGGATGTATGTAACCAACCCAAACTTTTTCCGGTTTCCTGTGGCCTATATATTAATCTTTACACATTGGTGAAACCAAACTTATGCATCTGACTGATTAAGTTCTTCAGAGTTGTGCTGTCATGCTCTGGTATTGGAATTTCTTTTTTCATATATCTGCATTCTGATAGCCTATTTTCCTCTTAAGTTTTTGTTTGGGGCTAAGGTGGATGAGGTTCCAGCATTGCGTGAGAAAGGTTCTGCTCATAAAGTGCCTTTGCAATTTTCACGTGTTGTGAGGTATTGATCAGACTTTACTTCATTTTGTTCCTTCAATGGAATGTTGTTCATTTACATCATTTCTAGTAATTAGATACAGTAAGAAATTTTTTTATGTGACAATCTATGAAGAGAAACTTAAAAGAGTTGCACTGTCATGAGAGACTATGGAAGGCACTTTATAACATTATATATTGCAAATTAAATTTTCGATCTCTTATTCTTTTGTTAGTACTTTGTTTGGAATGTGAATTAAACATCTGCTGTCTTGTTTATCCTGCCTTTCTATATGTAGGATGGTTCGTGATGGTTATTTTGGCTTCAGCGACTATTTCAAATCATTATGTGATGCAGTAGAGGGTGATAACGACTTTTATCTCCTCGGTTCAGATTTTGCGAGCTATTTAGAGGCACAGGTATAAATTCTTTCCGAGAAGTTCCAAATCAAAGCGTTTTGGCGTATGATATAACTCGCACACGTTAATGACAGGCTGCTGCTGATAGAGCATTTGTGGATAAATCGAAGTGGACAAGGATGAGCATCCTTAGCACTGCTGGCTCGGGAAGATTCAGCAGTGACAGAACAATAAAAGAATACGCTGAGAAATCATGGGGAATTGAACCATGCAAATGCCCCTTCTGATCATTACTCTCCCTCCAGAAGGAACAAGTAAATAGATCAAAATAAGTCGCCAATCTGTCTAATAATGGCATCAATTTATAATTCTTGTCCCGGGATGGTTCATGCAGTAACAATAATGCTTCACTTATAGATCCTGTACCCCAATTTTTAGTGCCAACTACAGTCAGTATTGAGGGCTACTCCCACTGCTGATGTCTGTCTAAGAATTCGCAACCGTAATACTGAAACAGCTAATTTATTTATGTTGGTTTATGCATATGGCTTGTTATGCAAATATGCGTGATGGAATTAACAAGTTGAATTCAAACTCTACAAATTGAGTGTATGATTAGGTATATATATGTTTTAATAGTAATACATAAATAAAAGCCTAATATCTTTTACGCTACTCGAGTTTCCAGATATAGTTCTTGTATTGGCTATTCATTTTTATAGTTTCTACACTAAAAATCAAGAAATATAATTAAACAAATTAGATTAGTTTCTAATGAAAAATTATAAAATTAAGGTTCAGTTTGAAATCCTGTCTTTGGTAAGTGAATAGTTTTACTCCCGGAAGAAGCAACACTTTGTCCGTTTTCCGCAAGTCATTCTCCTCGGAGAGGACAAAAAAGCATTGATAGAGGCAGGGAGAAGCAAGACAATGAGACTGGCGGAGCATTTGGTTCTGCTTCCCGCTATTTTATATTCTGTCTTCGCTTTCTCTGAATCCACTTCTCAGGATCAGCGCTTGATCGCCGACTTGAACGAAATGAGGGTCAAGGTCGCTCGATTAGGTAATTCTTAGGAGCTTCAGTTGTCTGTGCAGTTCAATTAGTTAGCACCTGGCTAGGGTTTTACAAATTGCATTTCATGCTTCCTTAGTCAGCGCGTAAAGCAATGCAATGTTTGTTTTTAGAAGCAATCGAAGTACTTGATTTGATTTATAATTCTATTGATTTGAAGTTTTTTTTTTGTTTAATTCATTTTCTTCTTCTCATCTGTTGTCGAATCGAGTCTACCCTAAGGTATTATCTTATCCACTTAAGTTCTCTTGGAAGTTTAGGGATCCGTTTGGTTGCAAAAAGTGGGCTACTATTTTGTGCATTCAGAAGGGGAGGGAGTTTTTCCTGCCGGTTTGTTGCTGTAAAACATAGTTCATTACCACATTGATTAGGCTTCAACTTTGAACTTTATATAGATCTCATTTTGATTTTGTTTCTGGATCAAAATGCAGAATCTGTGCTTGAGGAAAGCATCCAAAACATAAATTCTAATAGCCTAAATCTCAAGGAACAAGAGAAGCTGATTGAGGAGATGGAGAATAAAATCCACCATCTTCAATATGTTCTATCAAGTATTAAGGTTTGTTAGATAGGTACAAAACAAGGTAGCTGAAGCGATATGATAAGTGGACTTTCTAGAATATAAGTTGTTCATGTTCCTGAAGTTTCCACTTGCATGATTTTCTTGGTTCTCAACTTGATCACATTTGTTGTAAGATACACTAAAAACATATCAAACTCTTCTCTCACAAACATGATTGGTGCATCACTATGATCTATAAGTGGGTTACATTTGGTGTAGAAATCACACAATTGGGAGCTTTTCATGATTGTGCCTTTTCATGTTTGTAGTTATTTTCTTCCATCACAAATTCATCTTTATGATTGAAAATAAAATTTGCTCTCTTCTATAAATAATTATTGCATTTGATATGAAGCATGATTATTTATGAACTTTCTGTCAGGGTGATTCATTGCATAGTAGCGAAAGGCTTACTACATTACAGGAAGAGGTTTGTTTTTTTTTTCACTTCATTGTAACATTTATGGATCTATCTTTCCAAGGTTGAGGGCTTTTATATAAATGTTATATATATTTCCATATCAAATAAGTGTTAGAAAGATACAGGCTATATTCTAGTGAACCCAGTAATAAGTTTGACCTTTTGGAATTATGTGAGTGAGAACAACACTTGACACCACACTGTAGGATATTGGAGTCTCACATCGAATAAGAGCTAGGTAAATCTGCACTATGAAAATGATTGGAATCAGTTGAGCGGTGGAAAAAACAAATATCAGACTGAGAATCCTGACTGTGACAGAACTTGTGCCACCCCAGGCTCAAGGTTGTATCTTGTAGTCTCGCATTTTGTAATCTTTATTTTATAAGGAATACCGGTGAACTCACATCAAACCATGTTTTGGTATTAAAGGAGTACTGACAACACTCAATAACATACTGCACAAAAATCTTGCTGTTGAAAACAATATCTAGTAACTAAGAGTTCATTGTTGCTTGTATATGACCATCTTTTTTCTTTA
>JAYMTB010000835.1:0-12512 GCA_036897585.1 Francoa sonchifolia
CGCTGGCGCATTGTTGGGAGTCGGAATCTGCAATTGTAGAATTAAGCATGATTGTGATCCTGTCAGTCGCTAGATCATTTCTGTTATCTCATTATCTATGCAATTATTGAGTTTGATCTTAGGATTCTATAATTTCTCTTATTAGGCATTTGGTCTTCTGAAAGATTATGTTGATAATGAAGATATATCTGTTCAAACTGGTGCAATAGTCGGCCTGGGACTTGCTTATGCTGGTGCACAGAAAGCAGAGGTGAAGTTTTGTGTTGTTTATTTGCTGCTATAATCACGTATATAACTGCAAAGATGTTCTTTGTGGTTGGACAAAGACTACCTATTTCATTTATGGATTGGTCTGACTATTTACCTTTACTATTTTAGCTAAATCTGAACTCTTAAAATTTTCTTCAGATACGTAGCATATTATCTCCTATACTTTGTAACAAAAATGCCTCCCCTTATGTGGTCGCATACACTGCAATCTCATTGGGCTTGATATATATTGGTTCCTGCAATGAAGAAATTGCCCAAGAAATTATACTTATCATTAAGCAACGAAGTGTGTTAGAAGGGTTTTTTCCGGAGCCCCTCACTCGGCTTTTGACTCTTGCATTAGGTCTTCTGTACCTAGGGAAGCAGGTAAATTTCATTTCTTGAAGGTCTCACAAACTTCAGTTCCCTCTAGTTGATCTAGAAGTAGTTATTGAATCTGACAACTCCTTGTATAGTCATTACTACTATTTGCATGCTTTTCAATTCTATAATTCACAGAATGAAACAAATTGCAGAATGTATAGTCAGAGTAGTCAGAGTAATCATTCTTTGATTACTCTGACAGAATCTCATATTTTTTGGTATTTGACAGGAGAAGGCCATTCAAAAATTTGATGATGTTGCTAATCATTGTGATATGATCCTTTCTTGTGCTGATGATGGAACAGAGAACCCCATCATGGTAAATTATATCAAAAAGCTATTGCCATTACAAAAATCCTAGTTGTACAAATGAAGCAAATGACTATTTCTGCACAGTTTGAAACCCTTTTAGATGGGTGTGTGCAACACATTGATACATGTATAACCCATCAGGGGCCTGCTGAACTTGGAATTGCAGAATGTATAATTTAGAACTTCATAATTATTCAATTCCTCTGATTGAAATCTCATATTTTTAGTACTTAACAGGAGAAACCCCTTGAAAAAGTTCCTCTTGGTTATAATCATCATTATATGATCCTTGCTTGTGCTTATGCTGGAACAGGGAACGTCGTCAAGGTATATTTTATCAAAAGCTATTGCCATTACAAAATTCTAGTTGCATAAATGAAGCCAATGACTATTTCTGCACAGGTCCAGACCCTTTTGGATCAGTGTGTACAACACATTGATGTTGATAAACGTATACCCCATCACGGGCCTGCTGTACTTGGAATTGCTATGGTGGCAATGGCTGAAGAATCGAGTGTTGAGATGGCAATTCGCTCGCTAGAGAAAATTTTGGAGTCTGGGGAGCAGATTAGCCGTAGGGCAGTTCCTTTGGCTCTTGCTCTCCTCTTTATTTCTAACCCTAAGGTATTTCAGTAATGGTACACATTTTCTAACTTCCAAGGAAGAGATTTATGAACTTCAACATTTTAATTAAATATATGTGGGCTAAAATTGGCTTGTAGTTTGAAACGTCTCAAACCTGAAAATCCATCTCATATCATTAAAGCCTGTCTTGGGCAAAAAATATTTGAATTCTCTATGGTTTACATCTATTTAACTTGTGATTTTCAATGATGATTTTTGTATTCTCTGGTGTCCTAACAGGCAAAGGTGGTGGACATATTGAATAGTTTAAGCTATGATGCAGATCGAGAAGTATGTTTGGTAAGAAATAAGAGCTAGCTTTGTACATGTTACTCATTTGATCCAGCCAAAGTGACATACTTTGTTTGATTCCTACAGGCTGTTGTTATCTCCTTAGGTTTGATAGGTGCTGGAACAAACAATGCCCAAATCTTGGGCATGCTCCATGATCTTGCAAAATCCTACTCCTCAGATGGCATCTTTCTATTCTTAGTAATGCTTCTCATGGATTAATTATCCCAATATTTGCTTCCTTCAATTGGAGAGATTCATTAGCATTATATTCTTAAGTGCAGCTGAAAATTGCTCAAAGTCTTGTTCATTTAGGGAAGGGCTTGTTGACTCTTAATCCATACCATTCTGGTCGTTCCTTACTGTCACCGTAAGTTCCTATTCTTTACTGGATTAAGTTAATAAGGTCTGCATAATCTATATTGAATTCTCTTTTTTGTAGGACTGCTTTTGCTGGATTGTTAATCGTGCTGCATGCATGTCTTGATGTGGAAGCTATGATCACTGAGCAATATCATTTTGTTCTCTACTTCCTTGCTTTAGCAATGCAGGTTTGTTCCAGTCCAGTCCTTTATTTTCCCGGGAAATTGCCTATTTATTTATACTCAGTCCTTTTTCTTTTATGTCACCACAGCCAAGAATGTTGATGACTATGGATGAAGAACTAAAACCTCTGTCCGTTCCTGTTCGTGTAGGCAAGACCACAACTGGTTTCCTGACCCACTCAACTCCAGTTCTTCTTGCTGCTGGAGATACAGTAGAATTGGCAACTGACAGGTACTCAAACTCTTCCACTTGTAAGTGATGTTCAATATTTTGTCAGTTTTCCAGTCCCAATTACCAATTGCTTTACGCGCAGGTACATTCCCATATCTCCTATTCTCGAGGGCTTTGTTATATTGAAGGAAAACCAAGAGTACAGAGATAACAAATAGACATATGTACTAGATGTTGTTCAAAGGATTAGGAAGAAGAATAAAGCTGTTAACACTTTACCATGACAAAGCAATGTAAAATAACTTGCATTCTTATATCACATCTTCTGTTTGCATTCCGGATTTCGAGTTTTTTATAGTAGTCGTAATAGATCATTATTATACTAAAGTAACAAATTTTAGTCATCTGCATACACAAGGGTAAGCATGAAACTCAATGGGTATAGAAAAATATATAACTAAGGGTTTTGGATCAATCTAGCACCTCAAGATCTAACGACAGTTTTTGAAATGATATGCAACCAATATTAATGTTTTTGAAAGTAAACTTTCAGTACGTATCAAAATTGATGGGTTGTAAAGTAATAGCACATAATAATTATTTTTTGAAAGTTTTATCATTTACAAACATCAAAATACAACTCTAAAATTCCAAATTTATCATTTTAATAAGAAAAATATTACATCACTCCTAGGTTAAAATCGTAATTTACATACAACTACAAATTCCGTTGCAACCGCCCAAAGGCAAATACAATACAAGAACTCATTACCTCACTCTCATTCTTCTTCTTCTTCTTCTTCCATTAGCATTTCAAAATCCCTTTTCTTTCTTCTTCAAACCCTAATTCTCTTTCTCATCATGGCGCTCGATTCGGTCAGTAATTGTAATGATTCTTCCACATTTCAATTGAACAGTGATATTACATGGTTTGATGAAAGTTCTTTTGGTTAATATGCAGTTGCGTGAAGACCTGAATTTGGACCATCGAATGAGGTTGTATGTTCAAAATATGAAGATCCATTATCCTCAATACCAGATGTTAGTTCTGGACGAGATGAGGTACCCTTGGTTGGCTTATTTCTCTGATATGAATTTTGTTGTCAATTAGGTGACCAGTAATTACACTAGGTGTAGCTCTGCTTTCATGATTTCAAGGTTTCTGTTCAAGAATTAGTTTTCCATCAATTATTTTTGTAGGAATGCATCAAATTTATATCCAAATACTCAAACATGATTAAAGATTGTCGCTCTCATCATCTTGTTTGAATGTTATATTCTGCAGTTTCTACCAGGGAGTTGTTGTTGTAAGCCTTAATAGCAGTATCTTTTGCAAGTAGCGATGTGTGTTTGAAGCTTCTCTCACAGTGTTAATTGTACTTGCAGGGAAACAATTCAATCCTCATCGAGTTCTTTGTTATCCTTTCCAAAGCCGTTAAAGTTTCTTGGCACATATTATGAAACTCTAAAAGGAATTTATGAAAGAATGGAAGATGTAGATCTGAAGGTATAGATTGTGTTGTAGATCTGAAGATGTAGATCTGAATCCCTTTTCTTTTTTAGATTCTTTGAATTGCCTTCTCTCATTCGTGCAGAAATCTCATGCAGAAATACCAGCACAAGGAAAAAGCGTATGCCTTGTAACTTGTGGTTTAAATTCTTTTTCCTGATGAACAACTTCTTGTGATTTGGTTTAGCTGATTACGCATGAAACATGCATTTGGATATGCATCGTCTTTTATGTTAAGTCATTATTGATTAAGTATATCATTCTATACCGTATACACTTGCCAATTATTTTGGTCATTTTTAAACTTTTCCAGGAGAGCATAAAATACAGACTGCTGCAGTTAAAATTTGATAATTTCTCATTAGGCTCTGACTATGTCAGGTTGGGATTATCAGTTCATTTAATGGAATCTCCTTAATAATGATTTTGTCATAATTTAGAGCACATTTCGCTTGATTTTATCCTCACTACTAACTGGCTTCTTTGTATCAGGATTTTATGTGGAAAATTTTTGCAAGAGTTTGCAGAAGAACAGGTTAGCCAATCTGTTTTCTATAAATTGGCAATCTGGAGCACACTCCCAATCCATGTTTTTATTTCTCTTGGTTTTATGCATTAATCTGGAGAAAAATGTCAAAGTGCTTCATCTTTGTTACATGATAGTATTTGCTGTTCTGATTCGAAAATAGTTTGTGTCACCTGCATGAATGCCAGACTAGTTTGTGTCTCCTGCTTGAATATTTGTACCCTGGCATACCCTATGTAGTAGATAATATATCACTTAAATTTTCAAAGAAGAGATTGACTAATAACTCTTAGGATTCATATATATTAGCCATTTAAATATTTTTTTATATTAATTTATCGGATAGTTGGCTACAATTACCAGCCATAACTGAAACATCAAAAATTACTATCCTAACCTAACAGACTGGTTTTCGGTCGAGATTCAAGTTTTCTTTTTGTTCAATCAATTAAATCGAAAGGTGAGCACTCTTAGAATCTTGGTTGTTTTTTACTTTTGGATATAGAATATATTATGAAACTATAAATTATCTTGCTCTCTGAAATTTGTATTATGAAATTATAAATTATGAAGCATAAAAGCTGTTAGACTAAGGTGCTACCTCGTATTGTTTATCTACTAGTCTCTCTCAGTTACCTTACCAAGCACATGACATATTATGAAGCACGGATTCTCGTCTGTGATTCGTTGATACGGATTCGCAAATACGTGGATTCGGAAATTTTTTAAAAATTAGGATTCGGATTCATTATATAAAACTACTATTAAAAACATTATATCAATACTTTATAACTACTATTCATCAAAAACAAATATTAGTAGATAACTGACACAGTTAAAATGATATTTTTGTCTATCATAAGCGAGCACTCTAGGTGTTTTGATCATTGTTATTGTATTTCTTAAAACTTATACTGAAAATAAGATTAAGTAATAATAACATCAAATATATGGAAGGTTGAGAATATATGAATAGGTGTTACAAGGAAATTTAACTCCAAAAAAATCCGATGCGAATCCGAGAAGAATCGGAGAGAATCAGAACCAAATTCGAATCTGATTCTGATTCTAGTCCTCAAATGGAGAAGCCATGCTTCATAGATGACATATTATTACCTTGTAGCTAAAGAAGTTCAGGGCAGGTTGTTCCAAAATATAAGTATCATAATTTGTTGTAAACTTAAGAAAGAGTGCAGGAAGCTGTGTGTACTTTTTAACTGAAAAATATTTCATTTCTCATTTATCTTTATTAGTGAGTTTGTAATGGGTTTGTTTCAATTTTCAGCATATTTAAGCATAATATGCAATAAAATTGAAATTATTATCTAATTACTGAGGTGTTGTACCCAATGTATTTTTGCATTATGTGAAGTTTATGCTGCACACTAATCTTAGGATTTGATTTATATAATGTGATAAATTTTGAGGGGTAAAGTCTTAACCCAACGGTATGGTTGCTGTACTGAATGCTGGTCACGGATTCGAGTATTGGAAATAGTCTCTATGCAAGTGGAATTAAGACTGCATATGGAGAATCTTGCATATTGGGTTGACCCAAGTTTTAGTAGTTCTGATAAGAATCTTATTCGAATTCTAATGCATTAATCTATCTTACATGTACAATTATAGGGTGAAGAAAACCTCCCGGATGTAACGTACCTTGTAGAACAAATTGGTGCTTTTCAAACAGAGGTATGCTGTTTAGATGTATATGCTTTTTCGTATCTATTTAGCAGTAAGAATGAGTGTTGGCATATTATTAATATAAATCTTTGCGTGAGTTGTGACCATGATGATCTAATACGAAATCTTTGCATCATCTGTCTTCTTCTCTTTTGTCCCTCCTTTATAGTGAGAAGGAAAGATCACTTTTATTTTTCTATTAGTGATTATTTATTTTCTTAGGAAAATTCATTTTCTTTTATTTTTGTGATTATTTGTCTTCTCATCCGAGAATATATGTTTCAGAAGCATATACTTGTAATATATTCTCAGTTGACATACATCGAATCTTTAACATCTTAGAGATGTGTAAACAAGAATGCTGTGTGTGTGTGTGTGTGTATGTTTTGCATGAGTTTCTCATGAATGGAATGTGTGTATGTATGTATATATTTTGCATGAGTTTCTCATGAATGGAATGTGTATGTATGTATGTATTTTGCATGAGTTTCGCATGAATGGAATGACATTAATCTCAATATGCTTAGGTTGTTCATGGAATACCGAATTAGATGTAATGTACAAAAATTCCTAATCTGTCAATGTTATCAAAGGAAATTCTGAACATACTTGAAAGACACATTTATAATCAAAACAATAATTTTTGTATTGAAAGGCCAAGCAATGTTCCTTCAACGAAGAAAAAGAATTATGGCAAGTTTAACAGATAACAAATCAGACCTTACATGACAAACTCCTCTCTTTTGTGCAATTAAGATGATCTTGTGCAATAAACTCACTTTAGCTATGACTTTTAAACTCCTCTCTTTTAAACTTTTAAAATTTTAACCCACTTGTGCAATTAAAATTATTATAACAGATGAACTTGAGCTATGACTTTACATGACAAACTCCTCTCTTTTGTGCAATTAAGATGATCTTGTGCAATAAATTATTTTTTATTGAAATTAGGTTGAGAGAGAAAGAGAGGAGAGAGAGACTAGGTTGTGTGAGAGAGAGAGCATTTTTATAATTTGTAGGAGGAATTTAAAAAATATGTGAATACATGTACACTTCTATTTGATGTGGAACATTTTACACACTCAACAACATTAGTCTTCTTCGTCTGCCTTGTTTTTTCCTTAAATTTTACCAGATAACTAAGCTTCCAGTATTAAATAAAGCTCTTGATTTACTGCAGGCAGAAAACATTGATTTGATTGATAAGTACGTGGATAGTACGAATTTCAAAATGATTTGTATATACCTGACACGTTTAGCAAGGTAGGTTAGGGGGATTGAATATTCTATTAATTCAAGCTGTTCAATATTTAACCATTCTAGGGGCTTATATTAGAAGTTATTGTGAAATCAAGAAAGAAAATTATATTTCTATGAATCGTGAATTTACTCAAATTGTAAGATTCAATTCATTTTTTCTAAGAAAAAAGGCAAGGAGTTACTAATTATTAATTAAACATGTTAAAGAAAACTAAGTTGAAAAATAATGATAATGTAAAATTTAATGTAATAGCATCATAGTTATTGTAGTCTTGTGATTGATGTTTTGAATCTTACATATTTGATATGATTTAAGATTTGAAGGGAAAAAAAAAAATGCAAATCTTCAAGTAAATCTAAAATGTGAGCAATATTGGTCCTCATCCTGTGCCTTTTCCCTTTTCTAGGGTGAAGGTTACCAAAGTCCCTTAGTCAGTAATTTTTGGTCATATCGATGTTTAATGTCAACATTTTTTATCAATATTATAACCTATAAGCTCTTCAAAATATCAGATGGTTCTTTTGAATAGACATTTTAAAGCATTTTAAATTTCTGCTAAACTTCTCAAAGCAATGTGCCATGACATCCTGCTTCTATAAGAATCTTGTGTTGGACAAATGACTCATATTGATGCTGACATTTCACTTGCACAGGTACCTTCCCAGTTCTGATGACATGCCACTTGTGCAATTTGCATACAAAATGTATCTCAAATTCAAAGACTATCAAAGTGCACTTCAGATTGCTCTCTTTCTTGATAACCAGCAGGTTGGAATTTTAGCATGAATTTGAAAATATATTTCTTTTTATTATCTTATTCTATAGCAGAAAATCGTGTAGATGGTTTAGGCATAGTGATTTTGCTATTAGTTTGTTAAATTGAGTGAATAGACTACATCACATAGTCACCATTGACCTTTGGATTTTCTTAAATTGAGTGAATAGAGGCAGGGGTTGGCCAGTTTAAAATGGACAGAAATAATTACGAAATGACCTTAATATTGATGTTAACTACTTACATATGAAACATGAAAGGAGGAAGTGTATGTTCCTTAATTTTCTGATACTTTGACTAACGATTCAAATTACGTTTTTTAGAATGTGTTTCAGGTCTTTACATCTTGCGATGACATCCAACAGAAGAAACAATTTTCTTACATTCTTGCTCGACGTGTGAGTTCAAAATTTTCTAAGAGATTTAATTATTTGCTCTAGTGATTTTCTTGCTGATCTATGGCCATTTTCCATTGCAATAGTATTAATTAACCAACCCGTTTATCTTATTTTCATGATATATCAAACCGACCCCAACCAGTTTGGAAGTTGAATTTTGTTTAGACTAATTAATTTTCGCTCAATTATATATAGACGTAGGAATTTTTTGATGGTCTCTGGTTGAAGAAGTTAGTAATTTAGGACCATGTAGTCGTAATGACGTTTTCGTTTTATGCAGAGTATTTAATTCTCTGTTCAACATCTCTTTTATATCTGTCTTTGTTTTTGTTTTTACATATTTGGGGGTTGAGGTGGAGTGTGTGATAGAGTCTTAGGGTCTTTCTAATAATCTCAGAAAACAGTTTCCAAACGGTAGCAAGAGGAAAAGTTATGGACATGTTGTTTTCTCTAATTTCATCAATAGTGAAGCATAATAAGATTCTAAACAGTTTGCCTTGGTTTTGCTGTTTCTTGAGCTCCAAGAAGGCAAATATTTTATGCAAAACTTTCTCAACGACCACTGTGTTCACTTTGTTTTGGAGACAACAGTACAGTTTTACTGTTATAGGTTAGATGATATTACATATTTGTTTTCAATGCTGCTTCACGCATTTAGGGAATCGCTTTTGAGCTTGATGAGGAGACAGAAGCCGATGATGAAAACAGAATTAGATTGCAGGAAATCATCAACAATAGCAAATTAAGTGAACGTTATCTTACCCTTGCTCTTGAATTTGAGGTTATGGAGCCCAAATTTCCTGAAGATATCTACACGGTTTGAACCTTTATTAATCTATTTATGCTGGAAGTGAATTTGGCTGTGTTGCATCGTTGAGTTCTTTTACTAGTTTTAATGAAAGAAACCAAAGGGTTGGTAATAAACAACAGTATAGTACTTAAAATTGAAAGAGATGGTAATGCTAATCCTACTATTTCTGTTCAGATGTCAAGTGGAGATGAAACCATTTCTTACTTTTTCTGACACTAATTGGGTATCACCATATTATGACAATCTTACCCAATTAGTGTGCAAGGAAGAAAATAGACTGAACAGATGGAACAAATAGATAAGAAACAGCCACAATGATATTTTCTCTTACATTTGAAGCTAAAATGTGAAGGGGGTAATGTTTGAGCTGTAGAAATTTTCATTTGATTTAAATCTTGAGAAAATCAGGAATAACCATGAAGCAAGGATTTTGAGATTGAGTCCTTACATCAGTTCCTCTCAGCAAATAACAAAAATAGAACAGACTAAAGAGATACCTAGCAGTAGGAAAACAATTAAGTTGACTTGGTATTATTCTTGAGCTGCTTTGTCGAAGATATGTATATGTTGTGTACCAGTTAGTATTGTCTCATTTGTTCAATTAATTTCATAATGTGCTTTCTTGGATTGTTTAGGATCCTTTGCTGTCCACTGTTGATTCACCCATGCAGAATTTGGCTGCTATATATGTCAATGCATTTGTCAATGCTGGCTTTGGCCAAGGTGTGAAATTCATGTGTGCAAATATTTAGTGGTTTGGTTTCAATTTAAATCATTGCTAATGACTGTTTCAGGATAAGTTAATGGCAGTTCGACTAAAGGCTTCAACTCTGGGTAATCCAGAAAATTTACTTACAATAAATACAGATTTTGGAAAAACTAGTGCAGCAGCAAGTGTGGTAACCACTTCTTTATTTCCAAGTTTATCTGTTGCTATGAGTTCAACTTCTGCATCGGATTCTCATTGCCAGTTCGTCTGCTAGGGTATGATTATGATGTGGGACCTTGATATGGGGCTTGCCAATATTGACAAGTACTTTTACATGGGTGACAACTATGTAATTGCTGGAGCATTGGTGGGAGTCGGAATCTGCAATTGTAGAATCAAGCATGATTCTGATCCTGTCAGTTCTCTAGATCATTTCTGTGATCACATTATCTATGCAACTGTTAACTTTCATCTTAGGATTCTAGATTTCTCTTATTAGGCATTTGGTCTTCTGAAAGAGTATGTTGATAATGAAGATGTTTCTATTCAAATTGGTGCAATGATGGGCCTGGGACTTGCTTATGCTGGTGCACAGAAAGCAGAGGTGAACTTTTGTGTTGTTTATTTGCTGCTATAATCGCGTATGTAACAACGATTTCCTTTGTGGTTGGACACAGACTACCTATTACATTTAGGGATTGGTCTGACTATTTTCCTTTATTATTTTAGCTAAATTTGAACTCTTAAAATTTTCTTCAGATACGTAGCATATTGTCTCCTATACTTTGTGACAAAAATGCCTCCCATTATGTGGTCGCATTCGCTGCAATCTCATTGGGCTTGATATATATTGGTTCCTGCAATGAAGAAATTGCCAAAGAAATTGTAGTTACCATTAAGCAACAAAGTATGTTAGAACAGTATTTACCGGAGCTCACTCGGCTTTTGACTCTTGCATTAGGTCTTCTGTACCTTGGGAAGAAGGTAAATTTCATTTTTTGAAGGTTTCACGAACTTAGTTCTCTCTGTTTGATCTGGAAGGTATCTTACAACTATTGCTTCTTAAATTTATAATTCACAGAACAAAAGAAATTGCAGAATCTATTATTTAGAACTTAATAATTTTGTTATTACTCTGATTGAAATTTCATATTTTTTTTGGTATATAACAGGGGAAGGCCAATAAAACATTTGATGATCTTTCCGATCATTCTGATATGATCCTTGCTTGTGCTCATGCTGGAACCGGCAACAGCTTCATGGTACTTTTTCAAAAAGCTATTGCCATTACACAATCTTAGTTTTATGAATGAAGCCAATGACTATTTCTGCATAGGTCCAAACCTTTTTAGATATGTCTCTATGACACATTGATCATTGTAGAACCCATCAGGGGACTGCTGTACTTGAAATTGCTATGGTGGCAATGGCTGAAGAATCGACTGTTGAGATGGCAGTTTGCGCGTTAGAGAAAATTTTGGAATCTCAGGAGCAGATTGGCCGTAGGGCAGTTCCTTTGGCTCTTGGTCTCCTCTTCATCTCCAAACCTAAGGTACTCTGGTTAGGACCACTTAGACACACTCAAGTTTGGTCAACTTTGCACATATTTTCTAACTTCCAAGGAAGAGATTTATGAACTTCAACATTTTAATTAAATGTATGTGGGCTGAAATTGGTGTTTAGTTTGTGTAAAATTCCACATCGGAAAAGTATGAAAGATTGTTATGGTTTATAGGATTGGGTCTTCTTATTATCAAACAACTTGGACTTAAGTATTTTGATGCGCAGGTTGCTAGGGATAGTGATCCAGACATGGATTGTTACAGGTTTGTGTTGTTTTAAACCTGTAAATCCCCACAAGCAAAAACCCTGTCTAGGTCAAAAAATATTTGAATTTTGTCTCTTGTTGTTTCTAATTTTAGCCCAATACTATTCCAGATGAATTTATATATAAAATAAGTTATTTAAATTATTCATGCCAAAATAGCTGTTTGATTTACATCTATTTAACTTGTGATTTTCAATGATTTCGTATTCTCTGGTGTTCTAACAGCCAAATGTGCTGGACATATTGTACTGTTTAAGCTACGATCCAGATTCACTAGTAATTCTTGTAAGACCAAAGAGCTAGCTTGTACATTTTACTCATTTCATCCAGCCAAAAGTGACATACTTTGTTTGGCTCCTACAGGCTGCTGTTATCTCCCTAGGTTTGATAGGTGCCGGAACAAACAATGCACAAATCTTGGGCATGCTTCATGA